>VXBW01002082.1:75951-96678 GCA_013400375.1 Thinocorus orbignyianus | reverse complement strand
CCCAAAGAGTGTTTGAATAAATTAGAGCTTTTCTACTGGCTTGTGCCAAGATCCCCACACTGAGCAGCATCCAAAGCCCCCTTACTGGAATTAACCTCCTTTATTACACAGCTCTTTTTCTGAGTAATTGTGTACACGCTGGGAAAGTTTTCCACAGACTATTTAAATATCAGTGTGCAAGATCAGGAACTCAACTGCAGCACAGACCAATATCTTAACAGTGCCCTGAAAATGCACAATCGTCTTCCAGGTAGATGTTTGCTAGTCCTCCAAAATCTCAATACTCATAGATGGTTGTAAGTGGTAACATCTCCTTAGAAGGTTAAAAGGGCAAACTTTTTTTTCTAAGAAAGCACATGGGGAATCAGAAAAGTGATCCTTGCCTACTCGTGTCCAACAGTAGCCAACAAGAGTTTCTGTAAAGAGTCGGAGCACTAAAAATCCACAAAGTATATTTTTATGACAGAATAAATGCTTCTTGTGGATTGGAATTTCCTGCCTCTGGTGAGATGGGAACCTCGTGCTATTCTTCCTCAGCACGGTCAGAACGTTTCCTGTTTTTGCAGATCATCCAAAGATTTTCTGTGTCACACTTAACATGTTTTCCAAGTCAAGTTGGCAAAAGGGTATTTTAAGCAAAGTGCAAAGCACAGTAGGATGTACTATATAGTGCCATCTGCTGAACAGTGAAGTGCTCCCACATAAGAATAGGAATTTGTGCATTTTCCATTAATGCAAAAAAGAATCTCGAGATGGGATGGTATTTACTGGCTATGGGTAGGTCCCATTCATCCCCATTTAGAACCACTGTCTCAATTTGCATGATGAACGTGAACAGCCAGTTCTGGAGTTGATAGCATTGTGAATGATGGTGTGAATGATTCCCAAAGAAGACACATGAACACATATGGAATGTATTTGCAACACCAAGACTCTACATACACCATTTAAGAGATTTTGCACCCACCCTTGGGAGTGATCCTCATTTCAGACCCGGATATTGTGTGAAAAGAGCCTGGGCAGATGTAATTTACATGTTCAGTAATCTCACTCCACAAAGCCGTTTTGTAGCCGCCACATCAAGTCAGTTTTCTGCTTTGTTATTTCAGTCTAAAAACTTCAGCCTTGAGGTAGGTGCCTTGCTGACTTGGGGTTTTTTTGGTCATTTTAAGTTTTTGGATCTTTTCTTTAGAGAATCACTGAAAGTCTTTAACACTGGCTGCTTCACTGTGTTACTTAATTGATTAAAGGGATGATCAGCCAACACATGTTGTACTAATAATGCCAAAGCTGTGTATGAGACAGAAGACGTGGAAGAATAACCTACCTGACTGCAATTTCTTTGGGAAGCAGGACAAATCTTAATGAAAAAGGCTATGTTTTATGATAGAAGGCTTAAATTTTAATTTTTGCACAAAAGTCTTGTTTGCATAGGAAAGCTCTCTTACTCAAGAATCTAAGCAGATACAGTTACAGTGATAGAAACTCATTTTTAGACTCTCATATTGGTAGAAAATTTGCTTCTGAGAGTTGTGGTTTATGTTCTTGTGAGAGGGCTCAAGCTACAGCGTAAAGCAATGCACACCAAAATAAGGCTTTTCTTGCGCAGATAAAAAGTTAAGAGCATGAAGTACTCCTAAAAAATTTTGTTATCTTTGCTGGATGACGGTTTATTCCATAATCTTCCAAGTAAAGGCTTATCAATCTATCAGATCAAACTATACAAAGACTCAAGTGTCCAGTTAATTAGCTGAATGGAAATTAACTATCACACTGCACTTTTTTTTAAAGTTAAACTGGAAGAAAAAGTTGGACAAGTTATCCTTGATAAGTAATCCAAAAGCCATAGAAATGACCTAGTATGGGTAACTAGCAAGTAGATACCCCAGTCCACGGCAAGTTTACTTCTTACAATGGACTTAAAATATTTGCAGTATTTACACCTTCTATCTATTCCATCTGGCTTTTTTTGGTGTTGTTTGCTCAATGTGGACTTACGGTTGATTCCAAGAGGAGGTGCCTAGCCCCACTGATGGACTGGGAACCGAACAATAACTTCAGTGCGGCTTCATTCAGCAAGATCTAAGGGACCAATTCAGATGTCACTCCTTGCCAGTTTATTGCTCATCCCGTGGAGAGTCATTGTGTGGCCGCCTTCACAGGGGGACAGTCGCAACTTGTACCCTCGAGGGGCCTGCAAGAAGGGATGCTGAAACAAAGAACTTTGAAGCAGATGAAAAAAAACCACAACCATCAGTTGTTGGACAGCGGACTGAGAGGCTCAAAGATTATAGGGATAGGTGCAGCTGGAGGAGCAAGCCAGACCTGTCCCATCTTTATGCAGCACAGGGGGTATCTATCATCATAGAATNCTTCTCTTCTCCAGGCTGAACAGTCCCAGCTCTCTCAGCTTGTCCTCATAGGAGAGGTGCTCCATCCCTCTAATCATCCTTTCTTGTTCTGCACTCTTCTTGCCCTTAAACCTGTATGGTATTTTGCTTTGGGAAGCCTATTCTCAGTGATTGCCTTCAGATATTGGCCCCAACCGTTTTTAGGTATTGCAAGTTATTTGCATCTAGTTGGAACCAACTGGATGGGTCATCCTTTGCTACAGCTGAAGGGCACCAAGATTCTGGTTTAAGGACAGCTATTGCTCAACAAAGGGGTGTAGAGTCTGGAAAAAACAGTCAGATGTGGTTTCCAGAGAGAGAGAGGAAGAAAAAAAATGGATTCTGAACAGTGATGTTTTTGTTGGTTTTTTTTTAGCTTTCTCTTTAACAAGTTTTCATACAGTTCCTCCATCTTGTTATTTACTTTTTGTTTCTTTTCTCCACTCTCATTACAATTTTATATCCAATTATTTTTATTTTTGTGAAAACTCTTTTTGCTGTGCTGGCTTTCAAACCACTGTTCCTGAATCATACTATACAGTTTCAGAAAATCACCCAGGGAAAGGCCCAAAGCCAGATTCTCAAGTGTTTTCATGAAAGTCATCCCCTAAATCTTACTCCTTGCCTTCCAAAAACTCAACCAAACAGCAGTGCACAACACCTCTGAAACTAAAAATAGATTATGGGTAAATTATGGCTGTCTTCTCCTTATAAAGAGGGAGAATGTGCAAAAGATACATGCAGAAAGAGGGAGAGGAAGGGATGGAAGAGGAGAGGGGAGCAAGAAGTCCCTGGGGGCTGAAACATCGGTCTTTGAATCAGGGGAGACGGGGCACCCCACCGTGTCGCCTGACAAAGGACAATGTTGGAACCTCTGGTGAATGCCTGGTCATTCCTCTATTCAAAAGGGCAACCAGAGGTTGAAAAGCATCCCAAATGGAGTATTTGGGTGTGTGCTTTTCTACACATTACGCATTTTCATACATTTTAAGGGAAAAAACAACCGTGGAGCCACACCAGAAGCATGGTCAAAATACCCTACAGAAACATCTGTGACCCCTCTGCTCTGGAAAGAGGACATGGTGTACTTTTTCATCCTCTCTTTCAGATTGACCACTCTTTCTTTGCACATAAGAAAGCAAAGCCAAAAAAACCCAAATTCCATTCAAAATCACCTTCTAGTTTCAAACTATCCTCCATTACAGATTGAATCTTGCCTTGAAAAATTAAAATAAAATAAAAAAAATGAGTGGAGAAAACGAAGAACTTTGATTTTTCTTTTAAAATTAACACATTACCAAGGATCTTGCTTCTAAACAAGGAGATGGGTTGCTTTGGTAGAGTAGTCAGTATTTCTAACACATATTGACATTGTCCATAACACAGTCCTATATGATGACATATCTAAATCATTTCATGCTTTGTTCTAGCTCACAGAAAGACACAAGGGATGGCCAAAAGTCCATCAAGTGGGACCTACAAACACAAGCTGCCTGGTTGAATAACCACCCCAATTTATTTCACATAGTTGGGTTGAGATCTTCTGGCAGAGGGTGTTGGGTTGTGCTCCAAGAAATGATCCTGAGCCAAGCATCCTTCCTCAGGAGCACACCAAGGCCACCAGACCCAAATTTATGACCAGTCTGTAGATGCTGAGCCTCAACACTAATTTAACCTCTCACATCCTGGGTGGGGGAGCTGAAAGAAACTAAATCCACTTTTCTCTACTCATTATCTTCAGCTGTGCTGAGCACAGATCTGGTGCAGCTGAGGATCTGGCCTCCTGTGATTGAAGCCATTTCCATCAGACTGAAAATGGAGGCAAAACTAATGAGGAAAATACAAAAGAGGCTGTGGAAAACAACAGCAGTGTGGTTTTAATTTACTCGTGTAAGGTCCAAATTATATGCTGTGTTGCCTGCTGAAGTCAAACGGAGTGGCTGACAGTTGAGAGCACCGCAGTTTTGGCAGAAAACTCTCTTGTCGTCTCTGATGTAGCACACCTTAAAACCTCTTATGTTTTGCACTAGCAAGCAGGTATATCTACAATTTTACTGCAGCTCACTTTCCCTTTTAGTTTTCATGTTTCTCAAGATGCAGTAGTTGCTAAAACTACCTCCATCAGTTTCCTGCGCAAGACCTGCTGCTGCCCTTGACATCAATTTTCATCTGTCTATAGTTACATGCAGTCATAGCTGCATGTAAAGTTCATTTCTGAAGGCTGCAGTTTTGTAATCTTCAGGATATAACTACGTTGTGATCCACCGCACCTCTCCTGTGCTGTGACCATCGAGCCAAAACCAGACAACTAAAGAAATTTACACATTCACATTTATAATTCACACAAAGAAATAAAGTAAATTTTCAAACATTAACATACTATTTCTCACAGTGCTCCTGCTACCATGTGGCATTGCTAACTCGGGAGTGGTTTCAGAGATTCATCTCATAATCTGATGAGAAATTGAAAAAGAAAGTTTCAAAATGAGAGAAAGAAATATGAGGACAATTCTTCAAGATTTTGATTCAGAAATCCTGGAATATGCATGAGTGAAGAAATACTAAAAATTTAGTTCATCCTTTCAAGGATTTTCTGGGAAGATTTCTAGTTATTTCTACCTCTCTTCAGGCTGGAAAATATAAAGTGGAATTTTTAAAGATGTTTTAATGCTTCTTGTTAAATCTTAGAAAGAAAAAATACACTAATGGGAAAAAAAAAAAAAAGTGGTGGTGATGGGATGTTTTCTATAATGCAAAATTTCACTTTTATCTATTGGACTGTTCTGCTTTGGTGGAAACACACTTTTTTTCAGTGTACTATTTTATATTAAAAAATTCTTAACTACCCAAGTATAAAATATTGATTCTACAGTCTATATTACTATCACACTTAATGGATCTATATGTTTTATGGGGGGGAAAAAAAAAAAAAAGAAAAATTAACAATCAGACTTCCTGTGTTCTGGTATCATGGGGATAAGTATTCTGTTGGATGCAGAGTGATAGGACTAATACACATGAAGAAATTAGTCATGCTTTAATCAGTTCTTGGATTCAAAATCTGCACTGTACAAAAATATTTCCACATCAACTATTTTTCATTGTTTTTCTTAATACTTATTTCTATCCAGCTCATTTTTAGGAGTCTATTTCTAAAGTTTAATTCTGCTTTACTACAGTTTAAGCTTTGTGTGACCTTTCACCTTTCACTTTGAGCTATTGTGTTGGATTTCACGTCTTTAAATCTTCCGAGCACTGATTCACACATCTAAATCTCCAGCAAAATGTAGGCTTAAAATGCATTGTTCCTACCAGAAGAGAAACTTTGCTTTTATAAAGCATGAACAGCTGTGCAAAATACTGACCTAATGTTAGAATTAATGTCAAGAACAAATGTTCAGGCCCTTTGTATTTTTTTTTTTAAAGTTTCTAAGCTGGACTATCCAAAAGTCTGACAAGGAAACAAAACCAGAGGGGAAAAAAGAAATTAAGTGAAGCTTATATCTTCATGTAACAGGAAAATGTTGAACATTAGTATTCTGACATTATTTTGAACAAAAATATGGAGAACATTTAGTATCTTCTACAAAGTACAATTTTTGCAAGAGTATAAAAGGTATTAGTGATTTTTATATTATTATTTTATTTAGATTAGTCTGTTAATCAACAAGTGCCAAGTGGAAACTATCAACACAAGGCTATAGAGCTCCCCGGACCGTCTTTCTGGAGAAAACTCACAGTTTGAGTTAGTTCTGTGGAAGCATGTTGCTGTTTGTGGAAGGAATATATCTGAAACTCTTCCAGTCTCTGAAACATCTTTGTACGAGAAAAACACAAGGAGCCTTTTAATCTCAAATGGACAAAAGGACACTGCAGAGAAGTTTGAGCAAAGTTGGGGTTTTTTTCCTCTCTCCTTTTTTTTCCAGAATAAAAGAAGCTGTCACAGATCTGATCTTTCATATTTAATGTTGAACTGTTCTTCCTGTGGTGGCATTTGTGTTTCTGGCTAGTTCTCATTTGGATACTCCTTTCATGTTAATCTTAAAATATTCTTTGTTTCCCCAAAACAAGTTGACAAGGGACAACCAAAGGAATTCTCTCCATGAAGCATTACCATGAAAAAAATGTGGGTACGCAGGAAGCAAATGCTACACTGGGATTTTTTGTGTGTGTGTGTGTGAGCAACGCAGGGGAAACAAGATGGTAGTTGGAGTTCTGGGACATTAGTGGTATGGGAAGAACCCAAACCATTGGACATCACTGCAGATAACTGTTTGGCATATGTATGAGTCGGCCGTGAACTTGAGAAGAAAAGAGAAATGGATTGAGCTACATCATTCTCACGACTGGAGTGGAAACATCTTGAAAAGATTGCTACGTGAAATAATAATAATTTTAAAACAGCATTCCTTCCATATTTTCTGCAGAGTTACACGTTCAGTGTGAGGTTGATGGCTGGACTCGATGATCTGAGAGGTCCCTTCCAACCTAGACCATTCTATGATTCTGTCCTCGATAAAATAAAAGTAGCTATTGTTTCTAAGCCTACAAGACTGCAAAGAGGAAACTGGTGAAGGAGGAACTTTTTTCACTAAGAAATCCAGATGCTGTATTCAGAATGGAAGCTGCAGGCTGGAAGGAAAGCAACAGCACGTGACACATTATTTAATAAATTTTACACTCAATATTGACAAATTATGCTTCGTGTACAATATTTAGCTGGCTGGTGAAGTCATGGTTTTAAGCCAGATTTTGTTAAATGACCTCTGAATTTTGAAGGCAATGTTAGTTAAGTGCATAGAACATGAAATATATATTCATGGATATAAATATGTTACCAAGGGTATCAAAGCAGAAACGTCAGTGTTGCTCAGTTCTCACTGAATCCCCTACAAATATTTGTGCTTTTACATACAGTTGCAATCCGGTGCAACTTTGCATGAGTCAGATTCTGCCAAGAAAGAGCTGCCCAACTGAGAATATCCCAGCTCATAAGAGCAGGGTGCATTAAGCTAAATTTACAGCCTTTTTTAATTTTTTCTTTTTCCCCCACAGTTGTCCATTTTTGTGGTCAACAAATAGAACATATGAATATCAGTCCTGCCAACACTTACAACAGGCTACTTATTCTTCATGTTATTTGGTGGTACTTACTTTGTTTAAAGACTGCTCCTCTTTCCAAAAGCATAAATTCAGATGTTACGTTCACAGGGGGATGTACTGATCTTTGCAACGACACCCGGAGCTGCTCCTTTTAGGATCGTGATTAGAATTTCCACGGTGCGTTGTGGAACGTCACTTTTCACAAGATTTTTGGAGATAATATTATCTTCACAGTGTCATTTCTACATGGGAGAAAAACCCCAAACAACATTATAAGGAGATCATCGTAGGCAAGATGATGAAAAAGTCAAGAAAGTGTAGGCAAAAAAGCTTTCTTAAGACTACTGTAGTAAAATGCTTTTTTTCTAGCTGGGTATTTTGTTAATTTTATGAATCATCATAAATGTCTAAAATGATGCATATATTAAAGAGAGGAAAAAATTATCTTTTTCATATGGCCATCCACTAACCTGAGTCTGCCTTGACCAAATTAAATGACTTCATCACAGAAGATCTTTAGAGCTGGAGAAATCAGACGTCAATTTAAATTATGGGCCATCATCAAGCATTTAAGACTCACGTTTTTGCCTTTTGCTTTTCCTTGCTGTCTTTCAGGCATAGCACATCTGACAGCTCTTTTTCAGCCCATGTAGGACAGCAAACCTGGCAATGCCTTCACAATATTTATTATTTAAATGTTTCCACATGTCCTTTTCGTCTCATAAGACATATGAACTGCGCTCCTCCTTTTACTGTTAGAAATTATGTAGAAAAAAATGTATTTTTTTCCAGAAAATTAATTGAGATTGACTTTTTGGTGGCAGACAGATTTTGCAAAACAGTGTTCTGTAGATGTGTTCTATAGACAAATAAGGCAACCAGATGTGCTCTTAGTTTTCCTCACAACATCAGACCTTTCAAAAGGCTATTTTATCTAAGAGCGTGAATAAATTCTAAAAGAACTTTTAAAACAAATACACCCTCGTTCTTTAACAACATACCCACAGTCTAAAACCAGTGCTGAAGAATGATGTGAGTCAGTGTCTGAGGACTGTATCTTCCCTACTCCATCCTCCAGCACGGCTCTTTGTACAAATCTTCTAGCATCCATACGTATTCCACTACAAATGGTGGAATTTCGTTTGATATAATCACCCCTTCCATCTACTTCGAATGCTTCAGGTCACCATTCTTTTAATTTTTCCGCAACTTTCCGCCACTGGATTTGATTCTGAAATTACCTCTGTTACATGCCTTCCAAAAAGAGCTTTGAGTAGGAGACAGGCAGGTTTTGCAACGCTTGAGCTGTGTTAATTCTCCTTATAATTCTATATTTCAGATTCCAAAACTGCTCAATGGCTGTTGAACACTACTGTGGGCATTCACAACTTATTTCTGGTATTGCTTGAATTAACTCTGGAAGAACTTTTACGCAGAAATAATGCATTTCTATATTTTATTTCACCTTTCTATCTGTTCCCTAAGCTCAAAAACTAGTGGAAGAGTGATAATATCAGGAGAGAAGAACTTTTCGGACTTTCTCGGTGTACTGAAGTGCGCTTTTCTGAAGCTAAAAGGTGCTTTCAGAGAAATGAATGACTTTTAGTACTTTAAGCCACTTGTTTCAGGCAATGTGAAATTGCATGGGGTAGTTTCTGTTATGTCTCAAGAAGACTCAGAGTCCTGAAGAGACTTGAAGAGTCAAGAGAGGCCTGAATAAGTTACTATTGCTGTTATATACAATAATGTATAAATGTACAAGTATAGGACAGAAAGTGCAATAGCCCTCCTAGGTTCCTGTGGATCAGAAAACATGGATATACACAGTGATAACGATTCTTCTATTGAATGGAGCAGAAAAAAAGGTTCAATCATCATCTGAGACCTTTGTCTGAGAAGTCATAGCATGTTTTATTCTAAATATTTAATGGGCCAAATATTTCGAAGTCACATTAACATAGAAATTAGTCACACATCCATACACTTGAAGCTTACAGGGTGCTTCTGGTACCAAACAGAGCTAATTCCTAAAAGTGGTGGGACCCATGTACCAGATTATTAAAACTGTGGTGTTATTTCCTGCAGGCCTGTAATAGTGAGGGCTTAACACATAACAATCCCCTCTCTCTTTCCAAATTAAACCCAAGTTTTTGTCGCAGTCCTACCACAAACCCCTTTTTCCAAACTCATGCACATCCCGTGCATCCAGTTTAAACAAACAAATAACACAGGGCCTGATTTTGGTTAGTGCTGTCAAATCTTAAGCCCCCTCTCTCTCCCCCCTGTCTGCACTGGCCAGGATAAATACAAACTAATAAACAGATGGGTTAGCGTAGATAACTGCAGAGAGAAACTGATAAGCTATTCCCGTTTGTAGTCTTTTATTTATGTATTTTAAATAAAGCAATATACACCAGGTTGAGGGAGGACTGCTTCAGCGTTTTAACATATTCTCTTTCCCGGAGAAGTTGTCGGAGTGTTTAGCACATTAGTTTCACTGAGTGGTCTTCCATTTTTTATATTGTATATTAATGATGCATTTTGGATTAAGATCTGCTTGTTTGACCACAAATTTGTGGCACTACCAGATGGAAAGAACGTGCTCATTTCAATGGATTTGGTCCATCTCCTTTGCCAGCAAGGAGTGTTCACTTCAGCGTAATTTCTATTTATATTCCATTTAGCATAAGTGCAGCAAATGACGGCAAGTCAACCACTCCCTGTGGAAGAACAGAGATTGTTCCAGTTGCTTGGAATACTGAATTTCTTGCACGTGGCTTGTTTCCCAAAGGACAAATTCTGGGAAGCTGTCTTTGAATCTGGGCAACCTGGTCAAATCATACACAAAGCCTTATTTTAAGCCGCCTTTTCTCCTTAATGATATAATTCTTCTCGTAACACGTGGCAGTCCAGATGTTTTTGGTGCGTGGTTTTATATCACTGTGTATCTGACACGTTTGAGTGAATCATAGAATGGTTTGGGTTGGAAGGGATCTGAAGATCATTCAGTGCCACCCCCTGCCATGGGCAGGGACACCTCCCACCAGCCCAGGTTGCTCCAAGCCCCATCCAGCCTGGCCTTGAACCCCTCCAGGGATGGGGCAGCCACAGCTTCTCTGGGCAGCCTGGGCCAGGGTCTCAGCACCCTCACACCAAAGAAGTTCTCCAGATCTAATCTAAATCTCCCCTCTTTCAGTTTAAAACCCTTCCCCCTTGTCCTGTAACTCCCCTCCTTGATCAAGAGTCCCTTCCCATCTGTCCTGGAGCTCCTTGAGAGACTGGAAGGGCTGGAAGGTCTCCCTGGAGCCTTCTCCAGACTGAACCCCCCCAACTCTCTCAGCCTGTCCTCACAGGAGAGGGGCTCCAGCCCTCCCAGCATCTCCGTGGCCTCCTCTGACCCCGCTCCAACAGCTCCATGTCCTCCTGATGTTGGTGGCCCCAGAGCTGGAGGTAGCACAGAGTGGGTTTCTCCTCAGAGGAGAGCAGAGGAGCAGAATCCTTACCTCGCTCTGCTGGCCATGCTGCTGGGGATGCAGCCTGGGGCGTGGGGACCTTCTGGGCTATGAGCATGTCGAGAGCTGTCTCAACCTTGTGTCCTGCAAGACCTCTCCCCACACTGTGCCTACGAGCGGAGCCAGGTTCACAGATTTCCCCTGAGGCAACGAGTAAGACAGGGATGGGTGCAGATATCCCTGCACGTCCCCCTGATGCCTGTAGAGGTGTTTTTTGGAGAAGACCCATCGTACTGGCTGTTCTTTCTGGAGTACCTTTTTATACTACATGAGGAGAAGGGAACATATTACAGGCGTGAGTCCCTTTCTATGGCTTGTTCCCCTCCGTGAAGCTTTATCTGTGGAAAAGCTGCAGGCAGCAGGAACAAGATAGCCTGTGACTGTGTTTGATTTTCACTTGAGAAGGGCTTTACACTATATCCAGGAAGAATGCCATCTCAAACTTTGATGGGAGAAATTTTCCTTGGGCAGATGATGTATAGTAATTTTTTGAGCAGATAATAAATATCCTCTCTTACTAATGCATTCCATTTTATTAGCTAGATCAATATTGCTGTAATTTCTAGCCATTAGCATCTCATTGCTGCATAGTACATAAAAATATTTACATTAACACTGATCAAAATTGCAACAGCATATATTAAAATATGAATGACATATAATCAGNAGATAGGGTTAAGCTACGGGGTTGTTTTTTTATTTTTTTTATTTTTTTTTTTTATTTTTTTAAGAATCTTTCAAACAGTTTGACAGGAAGAAAAATCTCTCCAAAGAAATCTGGATAATAATTGTGTTGGAAGAGTTCTGGGGGAAAACAAGCCCTGAGGAGGGGAAAAAAAAAAAAAGTAAAAAAAGCACATTAAAAAGAAAACAGAGTGAGGGATAATGAAACTCAGTATTTCATAACTTCAGAGCTCTTACGAGTTCACTCACCTGTAATATTGTTCTCTGCTGAAAAGTGCAACAGGGAGCTGCGTGATGGGACAGAGCGCTCCTTGGAGCAGCTGGAGTTGGCTGGGGCAGGTGATACCAAAGAGCATTTGTCCTGGTTTATTCACCATCCTTTCAAGAAAACAAAGCCACAGCTAAGGACAAGAACTTTTTTCTTTTTTTTCCTCTGAAAAACTTCTGTCAACATTTTTCCACTTTGTCTTTGATCCTTAATGTGCGGCAGATTCTGCATGGCTGTGCTGTGGAGATGGTAAGTGCATGAGAACCTTCTTCCAGAGCTGGTCTTCTCCTGCAGAATGAGGCATGTTTTTCTTGGTGCTCTAAACTGTGTCTACAACTTGGAGGAGGCTGTGTCTGTTCAGTTGGAAAGGTGATCCATGCACCTTAATACCCTTCTACCTCCATTATTGGTTCAAAATTTACCTTGTAGAAGGTGTAAAACCCAGATAAAGCTTGTGGATGGTTGACTAAAGCAGGTTGGACCTACTCTTCAGCTAAGAAACTTGTGCTTCTATCAATGTACCAAGAGGCAAGGATGCAGAAAGGCACTCTGTGGTTGGAGAAGTGTTGTAAGGTCTTCTTAGTGAGCGATAGTACCTGCTCTGAGCTCCAACAAAGTGTTCCTGTTTCTCCTGTGAGTGGCACACTTTCAAAAAAAGACATCAGGGAAACATGAAGAGGAATACTTTCACATGCCTAAAAATTAGGAAATAGGATCTCAAACACAGAGCAGGGGAAATAATTACAATTTATCTTTAACAATTATCAGCAAACATGGTTTTGGTGCACAAGCTGAGCTCTTTTTGCAGTACCAAGGGATCGGTCCAAAATGGACCAAGGACCTTCACTGATTTCAGTGAGCGTCGTCTCACTCCTTGACTCTGCTTTTTCTCTGATATATATAATTTATTTTTTTTTAAATTTATTTATTTTATTTATAACCCAGTTGAGGCTTATCCTTCTATAAATGTTTCTCCCTGCAGAAGGAGGTCTAATGACAGCTTTTAGCCAAACCTCCTTATTTACAGGCTTGACANAATTTTCTGTTTCTACTGCCTCCAGTTATTTGTGACCCCAGATATGAAGTTCAAGTTTACACTTAATAGCACAATTATGTAAATCTGTAATTCTAACACTGAATTACAGCTGGTAATGATCAATAATTATATTTATGTATGATGTGAAGTTAATACTGCCACCATAGATTAATGTAAACAACAAAATTATTTCTGCAGTCAAGAGCTAACAAATCATCATAAACAAAGAGAACTAAAACAATCTCTTCGGAGCTTAATTCCCCCAGCGTAGTAAACAGATTTTTTATTTCCAATGAATGTAAAAGCACTGATTAAAGAAAACACATCTCTACAAAAATTGCACAATGGCTGTATCTGTTAGTACAGGGTTTGTTGTTTTATTTTTTTTATTTTTTTTTTTTATTTTTTTAAGAATCTTTCAAACAGTTTGACAGGAAGAAAAATCTCTCCAAAGAAATCTGGATAATAATTGTGTTGGAAGAGTTCTGGGGGAAAACAAGCCCTGAGGAGGGGAAAAAAAAAAAAAGTAAAAAAAGCACATTAAAAAGAAAACAGAGTGAGGGATAATGAAACTCAGTATTTCATAACTTCAGAGCTCTTACGAGTTCACTCACCTGTAATATTGTTCTCTGCTGAAAAGTGCAACAGGGAGCTGCGTGATGGGACAGAGCGCTCCTTGGAGCAGCTGGAGTTGGCTGGGGCAGGTGATACCAAAGAGCATTTGTCCTGGTTTATTCACCATCCTTTCAAGAAAACAAAGCCACAGCTAAGGACAAGAACTTTTTTCTTTTTTTTCCTCTGAAAAACTTCTGTCAACATTTTTCCACTTTGTCTTTGATCCTTAATGTGCGGCAGATTCTGCATGGCTGTGCTGTGGAGATGGTAAGTGCATGAGAACCTTCTTCCAGAGCTGGTCTTCTCCTGCAGAATGAGGCATGTTTTTCTTGGTGCTCTAAACTGTGTCTACAACTTGGAGGAGGCTGTGTCTGTTCAGTTGGAAAGGTGATCCATGCACCTTAATACCCTTCTACCTCCATTATTGGTTCAAAATTTACCTTGTAGAAGGTGTAAAACCCAGATAAAGCTTGTGGATGGTTGACTAAAGCAGGTTGGACCTACTCTTCAGCTAAGAAACTTGTGCTTCTATCAATGTACCAAGAGGCAAGGATGCAGAAAGGCACTCTGTGGTTGGAGAAGTGTTGTAAGGTCTTCTTAGTGAGCGATAGTACCTGCTCTGAGCTCCAACAAAGTGTTCCTGTTTCTCCTGTGAGTGGCACACTTTCAAAAAAAGACATCAGGGAAACATGAAGAGGAATACTTTCACATGCCTAAAAATTAGGAAATAGGATCTCAAACACAGAGCAGGGGAAATAATTACAATTTATCTTTAACAATTATCAGCAAACATGGTTTTGGTGCACAAGCTGAGCTCTTTTTGCAGTACCAAGGGATCGGTCCAAAATGGACCAAGGACCTTCACTGATTTCAGTGAGCGTCGTCTCACTCCTTGACTCTGCTTTTTCTCTGATATATATAATTTATTTTTTTTTAAATTTATTTATTTTATTTATAACCCAGTTGAGGCTTATCCTTCTATAAATGTTTCTCCCTGCAGAAGGAGGTCTAATGACAGCTTTTAGCCAAACCTCCTTATTTACAGGCTTNTTACAGGCTTGACATGACTGTAAGACCACGAGTTCAGTAGGAAGCTTGTGCTGCAGAGCCCTGAAGAAACATCAGTTGAATGAAAAGTGTGTGTGCTACTTACTAATGTCTTTTTTTATTTTATGGGGTTTTAGTAAACATGTCGGAACAAAGGGGGGAGCATATAATTATGCTAATTCTTTAAAAAATCAGTGGTAAGTAACTACAAACAGAATAAATTGGTTCTGTAGTACCCTCTTTTTGGCACTTGAATGACGGAAAAAAAGCTGCCAAGTTTATTACTGTTTTTTGATTTGTTGTCAGACAGTGCCCTAAGTGGGTGGAGGGTTGGCTCACAACTTTTAATTTCATTTTTTAAGCAGTTAATTTCTGCAAGCTGTTGTGAAGATGAGAAGATTCAGAACTTAATATTGAGGGGACGGGGCTAAACACCTCTACAGAGGAGAAGTTTTTTGAACAGAACAGGGAGAAGAGGAATCATTTTTGTTTTTTTTTTTTTTTTATGTGTTCTTTCATGTCTTCTCCTTCGCACTTTACTTCCCTTCTATCTGCAATATTTCCTTTTGAGTTAGCCTTCTGACTAGGAGAGCTCTTGCTAAATAAATAGCAAAGCATTAAAAAACATCTAGCTGTACAACAGAATCATATGGGGAATCCAAAGAAACAGAAAACAAACCTAAGAGAAACACTCTTCAGCCTAAATCAAATCTTTAAACAACATCAAACCTAATCCAGAGTCTTTATAATAAATTTAAAGCAGACTCAAAGTTTACAAGAAGGGCAAACCAGAGGATAAAGAAAAAAAATAATAAAGAAGAAGAAATAAATAAGAAGTTCTGAGAACAAGTCTCTGTGAGGCTCAGGGGTTCTGATATCAAAATTTGCTGAGATGGCCCTATTTCCAGTCATGTTGTTTCAGTCATTTAACATCTGCAGGAAAACCAGGGAAACCCCTTGTTATGGCAAACGTTTTATGAAAGATGTTGTGCCCAGCATTGAGAATGAGTCTGCAGGAAATTATGCAGAAATAAATGGAACACAGTTTCCTGAATTCTTTTGATTTATGTCCACAGTAATTTCAGTGGAGAAAGGAGGTGTATGACATACTAAAACAACAAAGGGGATCAAGTAATCATGCTCAAAATTGAAATAATAATCAGACTGCCTCAAAGGATGAATTTGGTAAGGGTTTAGTGCAAGATACCTACCCAGTTTATTTTAGAGTAATGACTCACTCTGAAACCTTCTCCCCATCTACACTTGACTTGAAAACTATTCCAAAAGAAGGAGCCTGGGAAAGTATTTCTTTGGGGATCTTTCCTTCCCATAAAACCTTTATAAAAATTGTTATTATGTCAACATAATCCAAAGATGTAGCTAATTCTGTTAACGTGAAGAATCAGTGATGTTTGACATAGTCATTATAAGAGAGACTGTTGGTTCAGATGGAATTTATATTGACCACAGTTAGGACAGAGTTTAAAGCAAAGCATCCAAAGAGACTTTTCCTTTACCTGGGTCATCGTAAAATACAGATTTACCTCCACACCCTGTAATATTCCCCGGATGCCTGTTCGGATGTTCCTTATCCTGCAAGAATTATTCATCAGCTGGGATAGAACGAGTAGTTTGCATTTATTTAGTGCTCTTCATGTGGTGAAACAAAGAAGATCGGGTTAGAAAATATGTATAGGCTTCAGCATGAAACCTTTTATCAGTGTATCTGAAGTAAATAATTTAAAATACTTTCATTGCTGAGTACGGAATTTTAGAAAACATTCCTAGAAATATGTGACTAGAGAAACCATTAAAAAACAAACGTGGGTATTAAGATAATGGAAACACCATTTTAATTTAAGCCATATGCTGAAGGATGGTAGTTATACTTCTTAAGTCACATTTACCACAGTAGAAAATAATGTGGATCACGATACAGAGCATAAGTGCACATGTTACTGAAATTTTTTCCATCTTTCTGACAAATTTGGAAACTGATATAAAAAACTTGTAAAGATGCAGAACAAGTATTCGAAAGTATCATACTTGAGGGCTAGCCAGAGGCAAAGAGAAAAGTCATCGTTCTGAGTTCTCCATTATTGGCCTGTTTTGATAGTTTAACCGTTGTGGGGGATGTGCTTCTGTGCAGAAGTGTCACATTCGTGAAAAGACACCTCGCCATCAAATCACTCAAAAAAACGAAGAGCCAAAAATACCCTCCCCGTGCTTTGTGGAGAGAGACAACGTGGTTTCAGAGTGGTGGTCGTGCTGCAAGTTCTGACCCCTGCGGAGCAACACAAGCACATACTGGAAACTCTTCAGCAGAACACAGCAACTCCCTTAAAATTATCCCAAACTTCTGATGAGATGAAAAATTAAACTGAAAGCACAGGAATTCTGGTTATGTGAAGGGTGGCTCAGTTTGCCCTCTCAAAAACAGGACAACGAGCAATGGAAGCGTTGCTACTCAAGGAGGTGAAGTGGAAAGATGACTATGTTTCACTACAGTTGAACGCAGAAAGATGTTGTGGAAAAAGCCACCCGGCCAATTGCTTGTGGGTAAAACAGGAAAATGAGACTGCAGTGAAAACTAGTTTGTTTGACTCCAGCAGCGGTGGCTTCATTAGGATGATGACAGCTCATAAACAGATGCGGGAAATGTGTTATGGCAGGACAGCAAGGTCGATTCCCCCTTCCAACCCTCAGTAAGCAGGTAGGAAAGCAAGGAGGAGGCAATTAGAAATCTTCTCAGGTCTTGGTCAATTAAATTGTTTCAAACCAAGGACCTCTGTATCTTCAGGAGGTGTCAGAAGCACATCCCAAGACCTATTTTAAAATTAGTCAGCCCGGTCAAATTAGCACGAGTGAAATATCACTGTTTGTGAAGGAATGGGAGAGAAAAAAAAAAATCCCTCACCACCACTCTAAGAAGGAGTGAGAGCTGCCGGGAAAGGCGTTAAAACAGACCAACTACTCTGCAGAGAAACCGAAACCCTTCCCTACAGGGAATGAGTCAGTGGAGGGGAAAAGAGGACACAGCCTATTTCCACCCCCAAGCCCACCATCTCCTCGTAGATCCACGCAAGGCCAACCCATAACCTGTGCTGAGGGTTGAAGTGCCCTTCCCAAACCTTTCCTAAGTGGAACAGAATGAGGGCTGGTTGATATCCTCCATGTGATCTCTTTGTCAGCATTCAAGGCTGAGCCTGGGGCTTTAAGTTTCCTGTCACTCCTCTAGGCCTCTGGAGAAGGGCTTCATAGCTGAGAGCTGTGATGGGACCTTTGATGATTAATGGCATATGTTAACGAAGGGAGATTGCTGCTCAAAACTCTTTTACTACAGTTTCCTGCTTCTCTACATCAACACAATGCAACACCAGATATTAATGTGAAGAGACTGAAACACATCTCTATTTAGTGCATATTTGGCATGCCTCTCCTTGGTTTTGGTGAGGTTTTTTTGGAGGTATGACTTTGATTTTGGTTGCAGCGGTGAGTAAAATTTAGCAGAGCTTTACTGTTTGTTCTGCAGCCTCCTCCTGACTGGTTGATACACACGAGCTCCCTCTGTGTTGCACAGAAGAACCAAAAACTGGCAGCTTTATTTTGGGGAATTGGTTGGGAATAGTTTGCATAAAGTTTGCTCCATGCTGGCATTATACTGAGCACACCACCTCCCTGTGCTTCCCAAAGTTCAGTACTCACCTAAAACATTGCTAGAAGTCATTGAAACTTGCCAGTAAGACTCCAAATTCCATTAATTTGCTATAATTGTGTTAGATGCTTCTGCCTTTGAAAGACACGTTTCCAAAGGGGGAATGTCCCTTGCCCCTTAATCCATAACACAGTGTCTTTCACCAGTTAGTTCCACAGTGAGCTATCATGCTCATACCAAAAATAAAGGACACACAGAATGCTGGGGCTGAGGTGTTGGTAAGAATATCTAGGGTAAGGAATTTGAGGAGAAATAGAAGTCAACCCAACTGTAATAGCCACCTGAATGAAAGCCTTTTTTTTTTTTTAATATATGCCATCAGGTGCTAAAATCTGTCCAATACACTCAAAAAACCATACAGAGGACTTACTCAAAACTGTTTTGGTATCCTAGTCATAGAAATGGACAGTTAGCATCTATTATCACTTGTAAAGAATCAGATACTAGCAATGCTAAAGTCCTATTGTTACTCTGCAACATATTATGTGTAGTACTAACATGTGAAACAGCATAAGATATCCGTCAGATCCTTATAAAATAAAACAGATTTAAATCTTCAGCAATCTTTCCCAATACATGCACTGCTGTCCAATGTAATTCACATCAACACCTGGTATCTCTACAGTAGCCATGGTCTCATCACTTAATAAGCTGTCAAGCAATCGAAGAACAATTGGAAAGGAAGAAATCAACTACAAAAATCATACATTTTCTGCATTGTGGTGAAGATCCACTAACAAAAAATATATAGTTATTACTTAAAAAAAAACAACAAATTGGTGATAACTTTGTTTTGCTTACTTCACCTTCCTAAAATCGCAATTTCCCAGAACTTCAGAAACTTGCTATTTGTGGTGCTCTGTACAGGGAGCTGTTGACAGTTTATAAGTGAGGTCAGGCTTTAGAAGGGGGTCTTCAAGGAGGTTGTTTAATTTCCACTTGTTCTAATTCTCCCTCATTAAAAACCTAGAGAGCAAGATTTTTCACAGAAATATTCTCAGAAACAGACTTTTTTTTTTTTCTTCCCCAGCTGTGTCAGAGACCTCTTGTATCCCAGTCTATAAGGAGATCAGGTTGGTGGTGAAAACCAAAGCATTAATAAAACCTGCAACTGTTATTGCAACAGGGTGACTTAATTTACAATAAGCAAGCAACGCTCTCCAAAACTAATTTTTTTTTACCTTTCTGCTGTTGGGAGATGTAACAGAAGGCATTATCCCATCCCTGGAGGGGTTCAAGACCAGGCTTAGAGCAACCTGGTCTGGTGGGAGGTACTGGGTAGTCTTTAAGGTCCCTTCCAACCTGAACTGTTCTATGATTCTATGATTCTGTCTGGATGGTCATGGCATGGAAGCAGGACATGCACTCCTCAGTCACATTCAAAGCTGAGAGAAATTGATAACAAATACTTTGGGCACTACGAATGTTACGACTAACATAGTTAAAGCAAAAAGAAAACGATGGCAGGCTTTCAAGGAGAAGAGAAGATAGTTGTTCTGATGAGAACAGTTTGAAACCCAAGTACGATTTGTCTTTATAAGCTGCGAGAAAAGGAGGTATTTAGAAAAGAATAATAAAAAATAGAATAGAATTATGATTCTACGTTTCTAATATTCAGTGTATGCAGATTTGTGCTCTCAGTTACATACAGTAGCTAAGGCCAAGTAAGCCTACCTTGATTCCTCTTATCAATAAAAGAGCTAGGACACTAGAGGCAAGAAACTCTGTTTTTGACTAACTGACGTAAGAGAAAGCACTGAATAAAGTGGGACGGAATAAAAAAATATGTCAAAACAAGGATTTTGTGGTTTTGACGGCAGACTCTTGTTAAAGCAGGGTTACTCCTACTCAGGAGAAGACAGTCACATCACAGAAAATCCTTGACAGTGTTTGTCTAGACTTTTAATACCTTAATCTGCAGTGAACTATGGTATCAGTAATTACTCATCCCACACAAGAACATTGTGTTACATATGACTAAACAACAACTTAAACAGCTCCTTTAGCTTGCCCCATCTCATCCTGCAGCGAGGACAATGATTTTTATTTGTGATTTCATAGAGTCACAGAATCATAGAATTGCCTAGGTTGGAAAAGACCTTCAAGATCATTGTCCAACCATCAACATAACACTGACAAAACCCCCACTAACCCATGTCCCTAAATGCCACATCTACCCACCTTTTAAATACCTCCAGGGATGATGACTCCACCACTGCCTTGGGCATCCTCTTCTAAGGCCTGACAACACTTTTGGTGAAGAATTTTTTCCTAATATCCAAACCTCCCCTGGTGTCTGTTCCTTGGAAGAAGAGCCCGATCCCCCAGGCTACACCCTCTTTTCAGGGAGTTGTAGA
>VXBW01002082.1:16411-33820 GCA_013400375.1 Thinocorus orbignyianus | reverse complement strand
AAAAAAAAAAAAAAAGAGGAAAAAAAAGAGGAAAAAAAGAAAAGAAAAAAAAGTAAACATTACTCACAAAGACTATAATTGAAAGGGGCTTTGTGAACAAGGGGTGTTGTCGGAGAGCAGAATGGGCGAGGGTGGGGCTGCCTGGGGCTCTTTGTCTCGGCGCACACTGGAGCTGCCTGTAGTGCTGCATTGTACCAGCCAGGAATTTACCATCTCACAAGCAGCCTAATAGCTACCTCCACAAACAAATCCAACTATCAAGCTTAAATATTTATAGCTGTTCATGACTCCATTTTAATAATTAGTGGCCACCTCCACTTTCAAGGCCTAGTTTTTTTTCTTTCTNTTTTTTTTTTTTTTTTTTTTTTTTTTTTTTTTTTTATTTTTTTTTTTTTTTTTTTTTTTTATTCTTTTTTTTTTTTTTCCTCTTTCTTTCTCTCTTTTTTTTTTTTTTTTTTTCTTTATGGACTGTACTAATTGCTTGTTAGGCTGCAGAACACCACTTCTGAAGCTGTTCTGTGGATGCTCTGCCACCCAGAAATGACTGAAGAAAAATAGCTCTACAACAGTTGTTTGTAGTATTTAGAATCCAGCAATGATTTAGAACCATGGTCTCAGATTCCCTGCTTGGATGGCTAGAAATCTTTCTCAGTTTGTTTTTTTTNTGTTTTTTTTTTCTTTTCTTTTTTTTTTTTTTTTTTTGTTGTTTGGGGATTTTTTGCTGTTTGGTTGGGGTTTTTTTTTGTGTGTTTAGATTTCCCACAAAAGATGGTTTCTGTCATAAATTTAATGTCACCTGATGTGTGCAGGATGGAAACAGGGAAAAATACAAATGGAAAAGAGAAAGAGAAAAGTGAGTCTTTGCCTGCAGATGATTACTGCTTGCTAACTCCTTGGCTGTGTTTGAAGCAGTTTGTGCAAGAGAAGCATCGCTGAGGCTGGTGCAGGGTGTTTAACCATCCTATCGCTAAATGATACTAAATGAGGCTTGGAAATAACATCAGGAGTAACTTTCACTGCGTCGTTTTTAATCTAATCTGTATACCTACAGGACCTACACAGAGATTTCGATACAGCGCACACCTCTAAAGTCTCCTTGGCTGCGTAGCCTTAAGCTGCTGCTTGAATTCTTTTATTAACTTTCTTTGTATTTGAAAGCTATTGCTTGATTACCGATGCAATAACAACCAAACCAATGAAAACTTATGTTCTGACAGATAAAGGCAAAAACACATCAAAAAAATCTCCTGGAAAAAGCTCGCTTTACATTTTTTAAACTGTTTACAAACTCTGGCTGCCCTGTCGCAGAGCTTTTCTATTTGCCCACATGCCGAGGTATAGTTTTGATTCCTGACTTTCTTATTACTACAGTGAAGGCAATAATAGCATTTTTGTTAACACATTCTCTTCTACTGTAACGCCCTCATAACCCTGACATAAATCTCATAGCTCAAAATCAGTCCTTAAGAAAATAGGAGATGGGTTAAAAGGATGCAGGAAAGTTTTCAGTTCATGAAAGGCTTCGTTTTTGGACATTTATTTCTGTTTGTGCCGTTTTTAAGGGTCTGATATAACACTTGTTGTAGGAAATGGAAAGATCCCAAGTAGCCTCATTGGGATTTGAATAAGTCAATAAATCCTCTCTCTCCTCTCTAGGCAGCAGCTACACCTCAAGAAAAGTCGTGGTAACTACCCTGTGAGATCAGAACACAGCTCTGGAGTTATTGGCAAAATCGCTTGGTGTGGAGCAGACGGGGACGTGGATTTGCTGCATAAGCAGTGGGTTCAACGTTTTCCTCTCTGTGATGCGGTGTGCTCAAATGGTTGCATGTTTGAAGGATCAGTCTCCAGAGCATCCTACAAACTGCGGTATGTGACGGTTCTGTGAGGACTGACATTTTTTCCCCCCTTAATTTCTCATGGAAAAGCGCTAGTAACCACTTCCCACACTTCTGTGCAAACATTTACATCTACCCCTAGTAATGTCTTTATTCCAGATGAGATAGTCCTCAGGAAGATAAAGTGATTGGTTGGTCTGCATTCCGCAGTGGTAGCAAAGATGTATTTAAATTCTGCTTTCTTACTGTTTATCAATGTTGGGTACATCCAGAACAATTCTTAATTCTAAGCTTCTGTTGACCTTCTCTTCCCTAAGGAAACTCACCAGCAGTTTTTAGCCGTCAGTGCAAACCAAGGCACTGAAACAGTGTTTTCATCTTTAAACATTTTCCCCCGTTCTCAAAATTACTAAATAAGAACTGGAAGAAAGGTGAAAGCCAACCAAAAGATGATATTCCATATGTACTTACGGGTTATGAGACACAAATAAGTGCTACACCACACATTTGTCTAAAACCGTGTCATTTCATTACCTATCTTTTTGAAATTAGTATCAAGAAATATTCTATTCTAAGTGGAAGAGTAACATGAAAGAAGGGCATACCCAAATTCGTTACATAAAGCATGTTCATATTAAACCAAAGTTACATAAAGCTATAGACAGAATAATTTACTGTGTGAAAGTCATAGCCTCTGCAAAAATTGGAGAACATGTTGATAGTGGTTCATTTTGTGCTTAAAATCTAGACAGACCTACTACTTGTTTCAAAGTGCTAGAACTGTTTCTTATCACTTGAACTATATCTTATCTGTATGAATTTCAGAATTTTCTGAAGTATTGCCTATATTTCCTCAAATGACAGTAAAATAATCATTCTCCAGTGCACTGTCTGTGATGTCTTCCTTTTATCTGCCAAAGTTTCTTTCCTGTTACTATCAGGGCTTGCAAAATCCAGAGACCAGCAATAGCTAAACTATTAGAGGGAGTGCTGGATCCAATACTTATCAATCATTGGGACAGGCTTTAATTATAAAGTGTTTAAATAAAGTTAGTTGCTGATCAGATCTGTCGTAATGACTGATAGGAATTGTAGTCCACTCACTCACAGATAGCTATTGGGGTCATTAGGACCCTGGAGGCTACTACCTTGCAAGAGCATAAAATAGAATTCAGGTTGTGAAAGGTAATATCCTTCAGGTTTGCATCTCTCTAATCTGGAGCCTTTGAGAATTAAAAATTGCATATTTCATTTAGGGTGGCCCTGGAGAAATGATGGCCTCACAAGTCTCTCATGACCTTCAGGCAGTACGAGTACCCTACATATTTGACTTTTTATTTTGGAAGGTGAAACAAGAAGATACAACTGACTGTAAGGTTCACAGGCTGGTGGCTTTGTGCAAAATTTGGAAATGTTGAAGTTCCACCCTTCCGAATCTGAGCACTGGGAAAACCCTCATCAACATGCCTGAGAGCAAGCATGCACCATGCATAAACAACATATTTCTGAGCTTAGAGGATGAAGAAACCTCTTCTGTTGTTGGTAGTTGTTCTGTAACTTACCATTGCAAAGACAAGACAAATCACCCCATTAACAGTAGAACTAATTGATCATGCTTTCTAAAGGAGTTTGATAGGTTCTTCTTCCACAGTAATCACCCCTGTCCCCCTCCTCTTCCCATAGTGAGATGATGACTTTAGGACCTCATACTCACCGACCTACCAGCTTGGCAACAAGAACACCATGGTGGTTTTCAAGCAATGGATTGACTCCTGAATGTGAGTATGGACTGGGCAGCTGTGGTCTAGCCAACAATCTTGTACTATGGGAATCATTTGTGTTGTCTCCTGTATCCAGTCATTGATTTCCAGGAAACACGCAAGGACTCAATTATTTTTGAACCTTTTGTAAATGCATGAAATCTCTCTGAAACCTGTTGAAACTGGCCAACTGGTCAAAATTGGATGACACAGCCTTATTTCCCTGAGAACCAGGCTGTGTCTTCAAATCCCAGCTACTGTTGCTGTAGTTATTTCCTCATGTGTGTAAAACACGTTTGTTAGTGTCCTTTGCAAAGTTTGACCAAGGGGCTTGGATGAGACATAACAAACCAAGATTTTCAGTGACTAGCAAGAAAATTGATTTTCTCATTCTGAATGGTTACCTGCTGAATGATGCTCCCAGCATCTCTGCAGAACGTAGCTTCTTCCTACTAAATATAGTAGAGGTTTTTTGACTTGCCTAGTTATCTCAGAACAAGAGGCTTGTCTTTTACTTCTTGCTCACCCACCTCCTTCACTTATGAGCAATATTAAACCCATGTGCCTGCCTGTCAGCTTGTCACACACACAAGTTTACATCTATACTCCTGCACTTACCTGTACCTACACCCCTTATGCACAAAATAAATGCTTTCATAGAAATGATTTGTGGGAAAAAAGCAACAAAACCCACCTTACTCTCTCCTCAAGATCAATATTTGTCATAAGGCTTATCAGAGATCAGCCAACGACTCAGCCAGTTCTCTTGAAGGAATAGACTGACCTTTCTTTTACTGTAAAACAATTCACATGCAGATCTGAGAGTAGTGAACTGTGCATATTAAATTTAATCTTTTTTTTTTCTTTCTTCCTTTTTTCCCCCCCCTGCAACTTTGGGCTGCAGGCTTTTGGGGGCTGAGATTGCTTCCACCTCCTCTCTAAAACCTTAAATACTGTGTATTGGCTGCCGTGAGGGAGCCTGCATTCTGCCTGGGGTCCTAAGGTCTGGTAGTATCATGTGAAACAAAATAGTACAGATTTCTCATTTCTATTCAACTGGAAATACTGTGTTGCCAGGAAAAGCCCATTTTGTGGTTGTCTGAAACCTCTATTTTCCAGTAACATTTGAAAAGGGTGACAGGACAGAAAAGTAACACGAGGATGAAAAAGAAATCCTTCCTAATTTAAGAGAAAACTGCAAAATTTGTCTGTGGCTTGTAATTCCAGAATACTACTAGCCTTAGTAAATGAAATGGACTGTTCTGCAGGTGTGTTTTACTGCTGGAAGGAGCCCCACTGAACCTTGTGAGCAGTGGGAAGAGGATTTGGCTCAGGGGCTTTTGCAAGCTCTAGTTGAGAAGTGAGTGATAAAAAACGGACGAGTTCATTTTAAGAGTGAACTTGAGAATATTCTACAGAGGTGTAACATTCACACGCCGGAGTAAATATCACAAAGCATCTTTTGCTTCTGAAACCTAACTGCTGTCATAATGACCATCTGCTGGCTGTAGGTTTCTAACATTCCCTGACCTATGACATTTATGACAAATTACGCACCAAAGTGCTAGAGACGGCTTGTTAAAATGAAGCCTGAGGCCCACAAGTTCTCAACCCCTTTTGTCTTTAAAAGCATGGGTTAAATGGGAACAAGAAGTAGTTTGGACAGAAAACAGACATGGCAACGGCTAAAAGGAAATGAAATCCTAATCCTCTAACCCTTTGACTTTTGCAGCTTGCTGCACAGCAATGTGCTTTCAACCATTAAACTACCTTAACCTTCTGAAGAGCCAAATCAGTTCAAATTGACTGAAAATTTGCACATCACCACACAAGCCTTGATTGATTCCCATTTGAAAATTGTGTGGAAGACAACCATTTAGTGCAATATTTTTAACCAACAAAATATGTTTCGCAGTCACCTCCAGCGCACAGTATAATTGGTGTCATACAAAAGCAATGTGAAGAAACACTTTTCAAAGTCACAAAGTTAGTCTGGCTGTAAAACACACTGGTGTCAGTTAGATTTAGATGGATCTCTACAGTTTCTTTAGGGCTACCTGACATGTACAGGAATCTGAAAACATTTTCATTCTTTTTAACTCTTTCTTTGCTGCATGCAACAGCTCATCATCCTGATATGCTGCCCCTGAGTTTTTCACCTTAAGACATTGGAAGCTCAATTCTTGTTTCAAAATGCTAACTTTATTTCATATAAAAATAATGAATTATTGACTTTATGTTAAAAAAATAATCACCTATTTTAAAGTAAAAAGGGAAAATTGTGATATTTTACCTAATCAGTGTGAAACCTCTCAAGTTCTAGCAAAGGCTGCAAAATAATTACGACAAACCCAATGAAAAAAAAAAATCTACACACATAGTATTTGTAACACTGATAGACATCAAAAAATTAAAATAACACATATGGGCAGTTTGAAACAAAGATCTGTTGAAAGCTTGTTAAAAAATCCATCTTTTTTTTTTTTTTCCTTTATCTAGAGTTTTCGTTGAATCAGTATAAAGTAAAGCTTTGGGAAAAAAAATCTCAAGATCAAAATATTGCTAAGTTTCTGATAAATACCTGAAAAAAAAAATAATTATATCAGGCTAGGAGGACCTCCAGGATTAGATATCTAAGATCTCTGTACATTTCCTTGTGCTTTTAAAAGCAACTTTTTTTCTTTGTACTGTATCCCATGACCTTCATATTAGGTAATGACCTGTGAAAACAAAGTAGGCATTACACGGTTATGTTACATGACTTCATAATGGTGTTTGGTCAAACCACTGTAACATTTTGGTCTTGCAGGAATGAGCACACACACCACCAGCTTCCTGAGCACAAACCCCCTGCCACGTAACTTTGCTGCAAAAAGTTGAAAACAAAAGCCTAAGTGTACAAAATTTAACAAAAATATTCATACAATTTAGCAGGCCTTCTAACCCTTCCTGCCAAGGGCTTCTGTTACCCGTGTTTCTTTCCTTTAGTCGTCTTCAAGAAGGAGGTCTCATGGTTTGGTACCTCTGTGGTATCTCTAGGAATTTGCAAGCTGCCATGGTTGACTTTGTCTTTGACTACACCTAGCCCTTGGCTTCTCCTTTCACAGTGTAATGCTGTCCTGAAGAGAATGAAAAGCACCAAAATGGCTATTGGCAGGAAGCAGAGCTTATTTTTAGTCACTTGCTCACCAGAGAATCCACCAGGACTGTCAACTGAGCTACGAAGGGAAAAAGAAAAAGGTCATGCAAGGAAAAGGTGCGTATAAAAGGAGAAAGCAGAAGAACGTGATGGATGCCTAAGACTCATAATTCAGGCAAGAGTTTAAGCAAGTATGAAAATCACTCTTCCTGCATTTTCAGACTGAAGGCTTTGTTTAAATTGGATATGCTTTTAATTTGTTTCTGTTAGAAAAATACCAGACTTGATCTTCATCTCCATAAAGGCCCAGTCACCTTAATTTTCTGCCACATTGATTTACATGAAAGGAAATTCAGGAACATACAACTTAGCTAATGCCTGCTAAACTGTTACCTACAAAGATATATGGAATCACTCACTGTAAATAAAGTAGCCTACATGTGAAATATCTCTAGGGTATTCTTATCTAACTTTGAAAATGCAGATGAGACAGTAAATTATTCTCCTATCTGACACAGGTCTATAAACTTTTCTTCAAATTTTCATTCCACATCAGTATAAAAGGCAAGCTTTGCAAAGTTCACTTGTTTCTTTCTGCCAGAAAAAAGGGAAGAGAAAAAGGAACTGAGACCAGGATAACAGAAAGCTCAGTGAGCTCAGGCATTCACCCAAGGAGCAGAAGAGTTAAGTTTCATTCTTATACTGCCAATTTTCACTTTCCAATGCTCTATTCTTTTGCTGAAAGAATTAATTGTGTTGCTTCCAGCAGAAGAGTTGATATAAACACAAGCACAAGGAGAGGGTGATAAACCTTGATTCCATAATTATTTATATTTGCAAAGTGGAATGGCTCCAGCTAATGAAACTAAGGCCCAGACCCACTTTGGGTCACTCAGGTATGACTCTCAAGCTTGTCTCCCATACAGCCAAGTGAACATAGGGACCACCAGTCAGTAGTCCTGGTTTTGATCATAAACGTCATAGAATCATAAAACTATCTAGGATGGAAGATACCTCTAAGATCATCAAGTCCAACCATTAGCCCAGCACTGCCAAGACCACCACTAACTCATGTCCCTCAGCACCACGTCTGCCTTCCTTTTAAATACCTCCAGGGATGGCAGTCTGTTCCAATATCTGATAACCCTTTCAGTGAACAAACTCTTCCTAATGTCCAATCTGAACCTCCCCTGGCAAAACTTGAGGCCATTTCCTCTTGTCTTAGTGTGCCAGGAGGCTGAGAAAATTTTCCTCTTCAACTTTCTGTGTTCTTCTTTTCTCCTTCCCACTATTCCTTAGAGGTTTGGTTTTGACGAACTGAATTTTTTTTTTAATTAAACTCATAAATCAGAACAATGCCTGTCTATGCTTACTCTAAACTGGAAAGAAATTATCATCTTTGGGTAATTCTGGGGTGGAGAGACTTCAAACGCATTTAATTTTATTCTTAAATTCATTATAGAGCTTTCCACATGCTTGGGAAGAAAAACAAACAAAAAAACTGGATAAAACACCTCAGTAACTTTGCCACCCAAAAAGTACAGATATATATTATATGAATACTGAGCCTGAGAAGTCATGAAACTACACTAAGAAGACTGTTTCCAGACTCTGGACAGGGCAAACAGAAACTTATAAAGAATGGGCAGACAAAAGATCTCTTCTACACCCCCTCTGGAGCTGATACCAGCCTCATTATGCTACTGGGTCTTCTAGTTTTTTTCCCATGGCCAAGAGCACATCGTATCTAGCTTAGTACAAACACCCCTTCTAACAATTTCTGTGTGTCTGTACATAGCACTTCTCTGATCTTCTAAGTAGTTCATTCATATAGCC
Organism: Thinocorus orbignyianus; assembly: GCA_013400375.1. Taxonomy (NCBI): domain Eukaryota; kingdom Metazoa; phylum Chordata; class Aves; order Ciconiiformes; family Thinocoridae; genus Thinocorus; species Thinocorus orbignyianus. Next base: position 25,247 of record VXBW01002082.1, on the reverse strand, counting down.
TTAGAGTTCCTCGCCTCTATTGTGTAAAAGATATCAAAATATGGATTTTGAGTATCTCCGTTTTCTATGTCCTCTGAAAGGCATATGCAAGAGGCTTGATCCTCTCTGAATTTTGTGCAGCAGACCTCAAAAAGCCTCAGCATTCTGTAAAGCACCTCCAGTTGACTGCCCTGAATTAGAAAACTTGGAAGACACTGAAAAATATGGGACATTGATTATGTTTAGAAATTGCATCCTTTATGAATCTACGTTTTCTGTGTCATTCTGGATTATTTTGTTATGAACCTCTGTGGAAGTAGGGAGTACATAGTATGACACATTTTGTTTGCTTAAAAGACATCTATATCAACACCATCGAACTTATAAACCTAAAAGTATGCAAATAATGGATGAAAAGATAGAATAGCTTTCTATGTGAGCAGCAGTCCTCTAACTATTGTGATTATAGTATTAACCATGAGTTATGCATCCCGGTTCAAACTGTGACAATATATTATGACATTAAGGTCATTACAAATCCTATATCAAAGAAAACTACTGATGTTAGAGACCGTGGTTTTAAATACCTCTCTGTTTGTCAAAACAAATTAATCATTTAAACCATAAATAAGCAGATTTATTTAGGAACTTCCATTTTCTATAAACAAGTTGGAGAATTTCCTCTCAAAAAGTCACTGAAACAACAGTCTGATTTCAATTGTGCAAACAGCACTGTATACTTTATTGCAATCTTTGTAGTTCGTTGTTTGCAAAGCCGATCTCATGATTTGGAGCTGCCATGGCCCCTTCCCTCATATGTTTTTTGTAATCTACTGAAAACATCAAAGCAACCTTGTGACTAGGGTCCTGTCTACAAATAACAGCAATAAAAGGCTCACTTCGCATGTTATGTGGAGGTCACAGATACCAAAAATTCTTCTGAGCGGGTTTGAGGCTCTTCAATCAGATTTATACGAGCAGGTTCACTCTTCCTGCACCCACTAGGATCCTTGGCCTCAAAGACAAACCGATGCAACCAGAGGCAGGACGTGTTTAAAGCTACTGCCTTGGGCTTCTCCCGTGTGGAAGATAACAGCCTTATTTTTCAGATTTGTGAAGAAGACATTGCTACAGGAGGGCACTGAGAATTTGGAGCGTCCTGCAGTTTTCCCCAGCTCCTCATCTGAGCTAATCTGTCCTAGGGGCTTCTCCTCAAAGGTTTGCTGCTCCAGACATGGCCTGTCAGGTTCTCCTGCCAACGGAGAGATGCTTTGGTGCTTTTTGCTTAAGCAAAGTGTTTTATAGAAAGGATTTATCTCCTTGCTGCGATGAAGTTGGTAAATTACAAGTTATGCCAAAGAGGAAATATAGAAGACGTGCTTTTTAAAATATCACCTAGATGGAAGTGGTAGACTCAGCTCAGCTGTGATTTTTTCCCCTCAACACCTTGATGCTACGACTGGTTTGCCTGCGCCACTGACGGAGCTGGAAAGCAGTAGGGACAGCACAAGGCTGAATGCTGAAGATTTAGAATTCCTGATCTCTCTTGAAAGAGAAGTTACATAGCCCGTGATCTCAAAGAAGTGGTTCCAAAACAACAATTTTCCCAGAAAAAAAATCCCCAACAACCAAACCTAACCTTTCAAATAGCCATGTAATGTCCTATTTTGGGCAATTCATACCAAGAGACAAAACCTCGAATAATGGTGTATGAATATTATTTAAACCCCCTAAAATTTTAAAACATAGAAATGCTGAAATAAAGGCAGAGTACACAGCTCCCACATTATTCCAGTGGTCTCAAGTAATAGCTTGGATGACTGGATAATGTTTTGTTTCCACTGGAAAGAGGCACTTAATGGAATTTGCAATACCCATGCTTAGGCTTATGGCTTGCCCAGGAAATGCCAGCATTGTTCACACTTAATGATAAAACCCTGGAGAAACTTCACGGGTTCCCTCTCCTTAATCTCCTTATTTCTCTATAAAGAAATAAAAGGACTTTTTGCACCTTCTCCCAGCAGCGATGGTAAATTCACTTAAAATGCTGTAGACACAACAGCTATGAATAACTGATGTCAACATATGCTTGAAAATCATATAGCTATCCTAGTGTATAAGGAACAAATACCCTATCATTTTTGTATTAAAAATAAAAAAAATAGGTAGTGAACGTGGGGAAAAGCTGTGTATCATGGAGATCTAAATCTATGCTCTCGTCAGATTGTGAAACCAGTCATTTCACAAAATGACTGAAAATAGTAGAGAGATATCACATGGGTGTTAGTTGCCAGTTATTTCAGGTTGTTACTGAAGTGGCATGCAAAACAATTTTCTACATGCATACTTTTTTAAAAAAAGTAGATAGTTTTATACATATATATATTTTAAATTATCAGCAATAAGTGTAGCTTTTCCATAAGGAATGTTTACTTTTGCATCTAAGACTAACCTGAAACTGAGTATTAGAGTTTGGTTTTACTTGGTGGTATTATATCTACCTGTTTTACCTATCTTTGACGTATCACATTCTGCAAAATCCTGATCTGCCTCCATAGAAAACTGGGCACAGATCTGTCAGAGCAGGGGTAACAAGACAGAAAACCTCCCAAATTCTTTCTGTCACCTGATTCCACCTCTCTCTAAGGCAGAAAACAGGTTGTTCTCCAAGTTCTTTTTACGGTGATGTGCTCTGATGCAGGTAATCCACAGGAATGCGGGCAGAGCTGTTGACTTCATGTCTTACCTGCCTGAAGTGTAATTGGTTGTGTTTCATGAGCATGTTCGCTGTGAAATTCGGGCTGTGAAGTCTGCCTGCTTGGTTCACAGCAAGCTGGCGTAAATAATTTAAATCTTCTGAGGGAACCATTCCAGTTGTTGGCCTACCTGGCTGAGGGCTGGAGCAACCAAAGGCTCCTTGGTTCTAGGACCAGCTTGGATGGAGGAACCCGGTCTTCTGGAGGAATCTGCAGATTCTGGTAGGTCTGGAAAAGAATTGATGTTTGTTTTAATTCCTAGTGACAAAAACAGTTGTCTAAAGCAGGTACACTGGTGCAACAGGGGTGGAGAGAGAAGCATGGGGCTCCAGAGGTGTCCACACTGGGCTGAGAGCTGGTGGTCACCCACAAAACAGAGATTACCTCAGTGTGCCATGAAGCTGTGATTCCTTCCAGCTCTCTTGGTAGAGAAATAAAATACCCAGGTGATGTCCCACCTTTGATACCAGCCTATATTTAGTACCACCGTTGGTATGTTTCACTGATGTGATCTGTTTAGGGTACCCTTTTTTTTCATGGACTGGGGTGAACCAAGGCTACAAAAGCTTTCCGAGACTAATTCTGTATTAAATTGGGATCCCTGCATGTTTTCAGCCCAGGGAGGGAAGTAAGTCTCAAGCACTACATCCTTGCATCCCTCAGAGGTATGGAGCTAAGAATGCAACATGTGGAGGTGTTAGTGGCAACTGACAGAGGGAAGGGATGGAAGTAGAATTGCTGTGGAATTACATAGGTTTTTTGGAGAAGATACCACTGGATGTGTGTCTGACTGAGGTTGTGTGTGACACTGAGACCTCACACTACTCAAATAAGGGAAGTTCCCACTGGAAAGAATAGCTTTTCTCCTCCCTGAGTGGCTGAATGAAATTAACAGAAAAGAAAAGTAAAAGGTGAAAACTGTACAGTGAAGGTAAAGCTGTACAGTGGCCTAACAGGGGAAAAGTAATCTTCTATACTGTGTGGTGTATTTGGACTTCCTTATACCAATGGCTTAGACAACTGAAAGAAAAAGAACAGGAAACTGGAATTACAAATCAGGCCTGCAAATACTGAGATGCCATACTGTCATTGATAATACATCACAACTAGACAGCTGTTTAGCCAGTATTCTTCATATATCCCTAAGGCTAAAAAAAAAGAAATAAAATAATTAAGCACTTGGCTAATTTTCACAAAGGCAAGAGAACCACTGGTTGAACTTGGTGGTGACTGAGGATTGTTCAACCAGAATGATTAAAAAGATCCTAAAGAGTTACACACACACATTCACACATTGACACAACACATCTCAAGGTCCACTGTGATGTGAAATTAAAAATAGACTGTTAGAATGGTTAGTTATTACTTGAGAACTTCAGGTACAGGAGCTATGACATTTTTGCACGTCATGTTCATTTTCCACGTAATAGGAGCACAACTTTTCATGCCTATTGTACTTCATCCTCATAATTAACAAAGTTTCATCCTCTTTTTCAATAATTTACTATGGAATGCAAAAATGTATGAAGCTCTAAGTAAAACACTCACCTGGACAGCTAAAAGCAGCCGGTGGATATTCTATGTGTAGCTTATGTAAATTGCACGTTGATGAACTCTAGAGCTGTTGCTTAATTTGTGGGCAGCAGCAATATTTGGGTGGCATAAAATCCGCATATTTTTGAGCCCCTCTGCTTTTTTGCTGAAGAATCTGGTCGGTGGGTCTAAGACTTTCCCAGGGATCTTTGATTTCTTCCCTGCCTTACACAGAGAAGTGACCATCTACCTTCATCACAATTTGCAGTCCAGTCCTTTTGAAGAGCAATGGCAACTACAGGGAGCATGGATAATGCCTTTTCCATACTCTGTACTTCCACAACATTTTTTTTTTTAGTTGTTTGTTTATTTTATTGTATTGTATTGTATTATATTGTACTGTATTGTATTATTTTATTATTTTATTTTATATTTTATTTTATTTTATTTTATTTTATTTTATTTTATTTTATTTTATTTTATTTTATTTTATTTTATTTTATTATTAAAGCCCTTTCTTATGTAGCTACTTCACTTTTATTTTCCTAAACAGGCTTCTAGTCTCTCTGCTAAGACGTACAAGCTCTAATGCAAACACCCAGGACACAACAGTTATTATTCTTATTTTTAAGCCTGAAAATATTTTGGAATTGAACAATTTTTCCACGAGCAGCATCCACTAAACCCTTTTAAAATAGAGCCTAGGCATCACCAAGCTGCCCCGCTACGTGATCTAGAGGGAAAGTGCCATTTATGTGTGCTTAAATAAAAGACAGACAAGAACAGACAATGAGCGACCCTGGCACTCTGAGAGCACTCCAGCAACAGCTTCACTTGTGCAGCTACACTAGAATTACTCTTTTTGAGGATTTTTTTTTTGAAACCAGGCAAAGCAGCCAGCTTTTGCTGGTTGCTTGTGGTCAGGTCACCTCGGTAACAGGTCACCTCGGCGGCAGATTTAAACGAGGCCTAAACGGCACCAACGGTCACTCACCGAGGAAACCAGCTCCAGTGGAGGTAAGTCTGCACTGGGAGAGGGGGTGGTGGCAAAAATGATGGCAAGGAGCTCTCTTTGAGGGCTTGTTGAAGGTGGGCCAAGCAACCAGCCTCTGGTGAAGGTGGTAGCTTGTCAGGGGGATCAGCACCACGGGTGGCAAATTCAAACGAGGCATAACGGCACCAACTGTCACTTGCTGAGGAGACACCAGCTCCGGTGGAGGTGAGTCTGCTCTGGAAGAAGGGGTGGTGGAAAATCCTGATCACCTCAGCTCCTGTCAATACTCAGCCAATCTCTTGGTGCTTTGTGAAGCCTGAGCGAGAAATTCTTGATGTTCAGACAACCCAAAGCTTTCATGTTAGATGCTTCGATTACTTTAAAACAGAAAAAAATCAAACAATCACAAATTATTTTCTTCCGAACGCTTTTAGCTAACTTCTAGAACATTTTTCCTGCAGCAAATCTGAATTTTGAGATGCTCAGCCCCTAAGTTTCTTCATGGCTGTGTGTGCAATGAGTAACTAATTTTTTTTTATTTTTTGAAACACTATTAACACAGCACTGCCGCTTGAACTGCAAAGCTGTAAGATTTAGTTCTCTATCTCAAAACATCTGTTTAAGGTAAAATTTTCAGACATATCTGGGTTACCTGTGACATTATATTTTATAATTATTATTTTTAGTCTTTGCAGAGTCAGCAACAACTGCTGGGCCTATACATTTTATAATCTAAATGAACTAAAGGTATTATTTGTAAAATAGCTAATTATGTAACACTATTAAATCTGTACCGTGTCTTTCCTTAATTTGTGTATTCCTAAACACAAAGTACGGCGTTCTTTGTTATATCAGACTTGGAAAAATATGCCAGTTATGGTTAAAATTACCTGACATGATCCACAGTTTTACTGTAATTGCATTGCCTATAATTTTATTAAATCTTAACCATTTTGGCTGCAGTCTTCCAGGCTGGCTCTTAGCGTTAGGATAATTTTTATTTTTTTTTTATTTTTTTTTTTTGTGAAGGGTGAGCCAAAAGAATACAGCTAATGAGGTTGGGGAATGTATGTTTTGTTTTTTGTATTGTTAATGCAGCCTGGCAATATTTTTCCTGAGAAGCACTGATGCCCTGAAGCAGGAGGTGGGAATTGTGAGCCAGTGGGACTAAAGATCAGTTGATGGGAGAGAAGAAAGTGCTGAGATCGAATGAGGGCTGGTGGGAGAAGGGGTGGGAGGGGTGAGCTGGGATGAGTGAAAGCACCAAACAGCAGGTGAAAACATGTTCAGGTGAATGAACATGGACTGAAAGGAGAAGAGATTGGATCAGACAGCTGGTCGTGGTTGGTGGTAGAGATTTACAGCAACATCACAGAGTTGTAGAATGACTTGGGTTGGAAGGGACCTTAAAGATCATTGAGTTCCAACACCACTGCCATGGGCAGGGACACATCCCACCAGAGCAGGTTGCTCCAAGCCCTGTCCAACCTGGTCTTCACATAAGAGGGAATTGAACCTGAGGGGGAGAACTGTTAGAGTGGGAACTGGACTCGGATGGGGAGCCCAAGACAGAGGCTGTGATACAGGCAGGGAAATTGAGACCTACGTGAAAGTCCGGTATAAGAAAGAGTTGGAATAGCTTGGTGATGAAGAAGAGGGCCTTGTGTCTTTCTCCTCTGTTGCACCCCTTTTTGTGCTGTTTCAGCTAGAGGATAATGACAAATGCAAAGGTCATGCATCTGTGAGTTTTAAAACTTCCTTCCCTGTTACAGAAAGATAAAGACGTGTAAAATCACAAGTGCAGACAGAATTTCTAGGTTTTTAGTTTTCTTTTTTCAAAGCCTAAAAAAAGTTAATGAAGGTCCATCTAAAAACAACCTGTTTGCAAAGTTATGCACGGAGATGTTAGGAAATATAAAAATTAAGGTTGTTCATGTAATCATAATTCATCTGTCCTGCAAATATATGTTGTTATGTAATCTTTATTTGTATGACTATATATATTTATTTTTAAATTTGGTTTTCTTTTTTTTTTTTTTCCCCAGAGGAATTGGCTTTGTTTGTTTATTCGATGAAGGAAAATGCTCCCAGGACGAATCAAGATGCTGTGTTGGCTGAAGCTCTTGTCACTAACTCGTTCTCTGGAAGTCAGAAAGACAGGATTTCTACTGAGCCATGTGAGATTTCTAGTAATTATTCACAATTGATCAGTTATGGGGCAGTATTTTAGCAGAGAGTGTGTTTTTGAAGTACAAGGGTCCACCATATTCTGTATGAGGTTTTGGGAAAAAGCCATCTTAGAATCACTAACCCGTGAGTTTTCCTGAAGGTTAATGAACTGCACATAAGTTTTTTATATGCCACATGTATAGGTTCTTACTGTACTAACATTCTCTTTGAATCAGTGAAAATTGCAGCAAGCAGGTCCTGATTCCAGGGAGGAATGGAAAAATTACCCCAAAGTTGAGGTTTAACCCAGAACGGGAGGACTAGAAGTTCTGTCAGTTGAGCACATGTTATCACAGGCAAACATGTCACTTATCACTGATTTCCCTTGGTCTTACAAAAGAAACTGAAACTTGCACCTTCATCTCTTCTTTTTTCTTTTTCTTTCTTACTGTCTTGATGTCTTAAAAAAAGTCTTCCTACCAACCGGGCAGAAATCAAGTAATCTGCATATATACCCACAAGGTTCTTCTATTATCAAGAGCTAAAAGGTCTGTTCCTCCAGCTCATGCTGATGAAGTTAAAACAATACAACCCCCTTTCTATTTCACAGTAATTAAAATGTTAATTTGCTAAGAAGTTTTTGCCATTTTTCTTAAAAGCTTTAAATTTTAACATGTAAATATCGGATTTCGAAAAACCAGCCGCCTCACAGTGGGATGCGAAATCTGTGAGCCCGGATAATGCCTTTAAAACATTCAAGATGCAACAACAAAATACGTTTTTGGACATGCCAGAAGGAGTTAACTGTGATTAATTGCTTTTTACTCCAGCTCATTTCACGATTAAGATTTCTGTCTCAAGGAATTGTCAGTATAAAACAATATATCAAAGTTTAAATATCAGCAATAAAACGGTACAGGAAGATATTCTGCGACTACTTAGAAACTGAAAGCATTTTATTGAAAAAGGCCTTGTTTTATTTGGCAGCCATCCATGACCTCCTACTGTTGACAAAACTAGCAGCAATTCCTATTTGAAGTGTACCAGAAGATGATCCCGCTCAGCAGAAGCTGCTGCTTTAGAGCATTTACAGGATTTATCTCTAAATTAATATTTTCATCGAACACTCTCACTATACACCTTACATAATCTTTAAATTATAGGAAAACGCTAGAAGGGTATTCTGAGAGTCGGCTGCTGAAGTAATGCTGGAGATTTACAGCTCTCTGAAGTCGACATTTGTGACTGACCTACAGCGCACCAGGGCTGCTATTTCCCTTTCCTGATTCATGATAAGTGCAGCTGTCTCCAAATAAGCCTCCAGAGCCCATTAATGCCCAGTTCATTCCCTCATGGTAAATATGCACATCTCCAGCTTCACTTTTTAATGCTCTGTTGCTGTTAA
>VXBW01002082.1:10000-15994 GCA_013400375.1 Thinocorus orbignyianus | reverse complement strand
TTTTTTTTTTTTCCATTTGGAAAATTTACTAGCGGCAGGGCATTCCGCATGCAGCTTTTGTCTCTTTAGAGATGAAGCCTTTGTTCAAACACCAGCCATGGGGTGGGTTTGGTTTTTTTTTACATTTGTATGCCATTGTCCAATCTGTCAGATGGGATGAGGCTGCTCGTTTGGGGGTGCAAAGATGTGAGGGCGCAAGACCCGCGAACTCACAGCTCTCCCCACCACCACAAGGCGTTGGGGCTCCGAGCTGCTTTGTCACAAGGGAGCTGCTGGTGGTGGTGGGGCTGGAGTGTCACAAGTGTCAGGACTCATTACGGTCATCATAATCACTCCAAAACAACCTCTTATTTTGGGCCGTTTCTTATCAAAGGGTAGGAAATTAAAGGCTGGCTACCTAGTAGGTTCGGTGACTTCGATGGGTTGTTCACCAAAACAAGGACCTTAAAAGGTCTGTTAATAGAACTCATCTGGAGCATAGTTTTTTAAATGATACCTGTAAGCAGGTGACAAGCCATTTAGGTGGCATTTTAGCAAGTGATCAGTGTCCTTCACGGAACTATTTCTGTGGAGTTACAGAGTGTGAGGTACTTAATGAGCCAAAAGGATTCCTTAAGCTTTCGTTTTCACTTGTTTTCCACATTAATGATCTCACAAACTCCTTTGTCTTCAGTGCTCCACCTTTATAATCAAGAAAAAAAAGTTAAATCTCTATTAGTATTTGTAGGTTTTGTGTTAGCTGATTACAGGGATAACAGCTATAAAACTTGGACCAGATTATTTCTTGTTTCTTCAATGCCAAACGGGGTTCAAAACTGCAGCTTTGATTTGAGGCATATCTGTAGGAAAGTTGCAATATCTTTCAGTCACTATTTGATTTTTAATTTTATTCAAAGAAGCAATGAATTCAGGAGGAAGCTGGAAATTCACACAGAATATACAAATAGCAATTCTGTCAATAATTCAAATATTTGAAGGGATTTCACTTGACTCCACATGGTGCGTTGAGTTCTTCTGGACACATTTTCTCACTGTAAATCATACCTTTGGCTTTTACTTTTTCTTGACAAAGTTACTTCTCAGCAAATGTGGGTTAATGGTTTCGGAGATAATTTTCACTACAGTCAAATTACGGGCAATCGTCACTAATTAAAGAATACAGCTGATGATCTTTATGAAATTATGCTCAAGAAAAAGCTACATCTGTTGTCGCTCTTACAATACTGTGCAGGCCGCCACAGGATTAATCGATTCTAATCTAGATGGGTCTTTTTAAGGACCTTAGACCTGTATGGCCTCATTAATTCAGATGGTACGTGACAGTTCAGAGGTTTCTTAAACCAGCCGTAACCTGCATAAACAGACTTCTGTGCCAGCTGGAGATGCATGCTGTTATTGGGTTAGATTTCCCATCTTCCACCTGAAATTTTCAGGCAGAAAAACTAAGTTTTCATCCTGAATTTCAGGAAGCAGCACCCACCTTCACCCTCCCACCACAGAAGAAAGGGCACGATAAAGAAAAAAGGATAAAGGATCACCTGTGTAAATGCTCCAATGCCATCTGAAATACATCAGGTGCTCTCAAGAGTATCAAAATTTAAGGAGAAAAATACAATATCTATGAATGAAATAGTTCAGGTGTACAGAGTTAAATTTCACCCACTTCATTGCTCCTTCAAACCACCCACCCAGAATTGCTGTCCTCCATAGGCAGCGCTTGTTTGCTTCTTTCACCTTCTCTGCAAACCATTAACACTTGCCATTTGTCTGACGTCCTGTCCTCCTCTATTACCGACCTCTCTTTTTCCCCCCTTTTCCCACCAAAAATAAATCTCAGTTTCTCACAGCAGGCGTGATACTCTCCGCCAGGGTGTTACATTGCTCTGAAGAACAACTGTACCCTGTCACGGCGATAACAAAATGAATTACCAGGTGCTAACACTGCCATCTCCTCTACAGCTAGTCCAGAAATATGAGTTTAAACCTCTAGAACACACACATACACAAAAAAAAAATATCCCACGTTGGTGCTCAGTTAGCTAAATATACCCAGGATTCATATTTTTTCCAATGTCAAAAATCCGATCAATTCGTAGGAAAAGATTAGGGATGTGTTGTCACCAGTTTGCTCTCACTTATGGGTCCGGGGAGAAGGAAGCACAGTGTGAAGTGAATGATCTGGCTCAGGAATGGTGCATGACCAGTTTAGCCATGGATTAACACACCTCCAGAGAACATCTTTTAGAAGCACAGTTCCTTTAATGTCCTATTTTCATGATAAATGGGACCAGTATCCTGCAGCAGAGTCCCTAAAGGACAGACAGTAGCAAACTTTCCTGGCCGTAGCCCTAAAGAAAGTTTTACTTTAGCTCATCGAAACAGAAGAACTGTGTTTAACTCAGAGACTGAATAAAAGATGAATTAAAACCTGTATCTTTCGTCTGCCTGAACATCTGAAGACCCATGCCCTTGAGCTCCTGAACTGCTGTGAACTCAGTGACAAGTGACTCTGAACTGATCTCGCACTCTACTTTGATGAGATAAATGTAATAAACTTTTAGTAAAATAAATAGAACAACTTATGCCAAGGGGATTAAAGGCCACAGAAGGTCCACGAACACCTCTGAAACCGCTGAATTCAGATACTATCTGAACTTTGCAGCCCAGGCTGATCTATTTGGAGTTATGGATAGACAACAACTTATTAATTAGAAGTATTAAAATCAATGGAAAGTGTAGAAGGGAAACTGTAGAACTAGGACTCCACAGAAACACTCCAAAATTTCCAGATTAGGCTGCAGGGAAGCCTACAGAGCAGAACATTTTATAATATTGCAGTTATTGATAGTCCTGGCTTTATCATTACTGCTGGAATTGTGCATTTAAGAGAAAAAAAGGTTTTAAGATGCAGCACAGGTGAGAAAGTGGAGTAAAACTGTCTTTAGGGTCAGTACATAGAGCAGTGGAGACACAATAAACAAGAGTGTGCTTAAATGAGTACAAAAGATGCGCTAGTTTCCCAAAATTGTGGTATCCCTGAAGGGTGAGGATCCAGACTCTTTTACTGCTGGCTTAGAAGAAAGAAGATGGGATTTCTCCTAAAGAGCTTCAAACCCAGCGTCTCATTAGTAAATGAGTACTTACTTGTCAAAAATCAATCTTTTTATTTTTTTTTTTTTTAGTTCAGAAACAAGATGAAAAATTTGGTGATGTAGATCCGATGCAGTTCCTGTTACATTTCTGGAGGACAAATTATGCCTTTTGAAGCTCAAACTCTGGTAAGAGAAAAGCTGTTAGTATACTCTTGAAAATCGTAGCAATCTCATAGAATCATAGAATGGTCAGAGTTGGAAGGGACTTTAAAGACCATCGAGTTCCAACCCCCCTGCCATGGGCAGGGACACCTCTCCCTAGAGCAGGTTGCTCCAAGCCCCGTCCAGCCTGGCCTTGAACCCCTCCAGGGATGGGGCAAAAACCAATGAAAGAAATCAAACCCCATCCAATTTACATAGGAATTATAAGTAATATGAACACTATTTCTACTTAAAAAAAATTTAAATAATTCTCTCCAATGAAGATATCATTACATCTTTGTTGATTTCCAGGTTGAACGGAGTTTTAACATCTCTGAAGGATCCAAGTTATATTCAAAACAGAAAATGCAGCTATGATTCTGTGTCATCAAATAATCTACAATAACCTGTAACCTGGGAAATAAATTCGGGCTTCCCTTTTTAAAACCCCTCAAATGTGCTATTGCTGCTAACCACAGTTTAAATTCTGTTACTTTTGAGGGAATGCTAGGAAAGCATTCTACAATCTACAAGGTAGTCAGCTTAATATTAAAGTCAAATAACTTAAATTAGGGATACAATGTTGATATTACAAAAGAATTTTAAAAGAGGAATGAAAGAAAATTATGTTTTTCAGTGAATGTTTATTTTTTTCCTTCATTACATCTCAGAAAGTCTCCAACTAAAAACCTCAACTTGGGGGACTAAGCTGCCTAGGAATCTTTAATTATTTAAAAGCCCGATTTTATCATAATTTTATTTCCCAGCTTTCATGACTTGTGCACACATCATATCACCAATGGCCTGACCCATTTAAAAACCTCTAAACACACATCGTATTCTACATAAGACATCCGTAATATAGTTTGTTTCTTTTGCATGAAGTTAATGAATACTCGTGCATTTCCTAAAAAATTAAAATTTTATGGAAAATATCAACAGTTTCTAAAGACCATTGTATCAATGATAAGTACACCTAGATCAGCTAGTAGGAATCAATATTCTGACTTACATTTTTATGTGCCAGATTAGTCTTTATATTTGTTTTGATAGAAAAGCAGGCAACAGCCTATTTCATGGACAATAAATTCAAGATAGTAATGAGGAGATAGTATTGCCTCAGCTAACTGCACGCAGATTGGAGGGTCACATATCTGACACAGATCTAGTGTGGCCCTTAATGAATCTATATACCAGATTAGAGTTACTGTCTTTTATAGCACTAAATAGCTTTGCACAGGAAACTACCTCATTTGAAATAGGTTTAAGAGAGTCACTCTGTTCTAAAAGAAAATAGCCTTTAAGAAATTTTGAAAAAGTTCTGTGTTTCTTGTGAATTGTTTCCAATAATTTCCTATCAAAAAACTCGGAGAGATTCTTCTCTCTATGATTTGGAGACAAATGATGTTTCCAAGTATAAAAACCTCAATGAAATAGTAAGTGGCCATATTATAGAAAAAAATCTGCGTTATTTTAGCCTGAAATATCAATATTATCTGCTTTCTTTTTTGACTTCTCATTTTTCCCCCCTTTTTTACAGTCTTATCTTCTTTATTATTTGCAGTGAGCACTTTTCCTACCTAAAATACCCCTGGTCTATGATTGTCTTAAAACTTCCCTTTCTCTCATCTTGATTTCACATCAGTTGTCAGTTCCCCACTTCAAGATCTTGTTTTCTTTTTCAAGATATTTGTCTCCATCTTCCATTTTTTATTTTATTTTTTTTATTTATTATTTCCTTTCTCCTGTTGTAGGCTCCCTATTCTGTAAATCTAATTTTCCATCAGGAAATATAACTCTCTTTCTCTATTAGCTTATATAAGAGTTCATATTCAATAGAAGCCAATTTGGAAGGTGAAAATGCGGCTCCACAGAGATCAATAGCAGACCTTGTCTCGAGTCAGGACTTCAACCTAGGAATGGAGGTGGCATCCTCAACAATCTCAGCCAATGGCATCAACAGTTCTAGCCAACTTGGCTGATAATTCAGAAAAATGTATTCCTATCTTTGACTTAGAAGATCACAAACGGCTCATGCTCTCTCCCAAGCCATTTCCCAGTCAAGCTGCACGAGTAGCAAGCCATGCATGTCACATATGGAATCTGCATAAAGTAAGAATAATAGGGTGCACTTTGTAATTCTTTACAGATGAGCCATCCAACATGCAAAGAGCAATTTCCAGCTGAGACAAGCTTAGCTTGGTCAGGAAGATAAACCCCTTCCGGCTCAACTTACTAAAGCTACTCTCTGTAGAGGAAGAAGGGTCCCACACTGAGCTGCAGCTCTTGCAGCACAGAGCAGACTCAAGATGTACAGGACACAGCTCAAACACACACTTTAGGATGAAAAAACCCCAGTTACAACATCTAACCTCAGATTACAACAGAGATATTTTAGCCTCAAATTGTTTCCTATGAGAGCCACAGGACAGATTACAACCAAATTTGAGAAGAGCATGTAGGCAACACACTGCCTTTGATGATATCTAACCTTATCCCTTAGGGAAATATGTTTATACATCTTGGGATGAATTGCTCTTTTGCCATATAGATAATTTTTATCACTGGTCTTGGTGGGTTGGTGTCTGATTGCTGTAAGACTCGTTAGAGGGAGACCTGCCGTATGCTTTGCTTTTTCTTTGTATTCTGGGTGAAGGGAAAGATTTGCTGTGCCATCACACACCCTCCTTTGAATCTCCAC
>VXBW01002082.1:0-7500 GCA_013400375.1 Thinocorus orbignyianus | reverse complement strand
ACATAATTATTTTTCCAAGTAGCTTTCTCCAAATTTATCTTTTCAGTCTCATATTATTAATTTGTGTTGAAACTTGATGATCTTCAAGGTCCCTTCCAACTCTAACCATTCTATGATTCTATGAATTCAAGCCGAACCTCACCAGTACTTATGAGAGACCAACATCAAATCCAAACTTCAGCCATAAACTCTTACAATGGGATGTGGCTGATGAAGACCTCCTCATCTCAGGTGTTGGGTCAGATGTCTCATACTGAATCACCTACTTCTTCCAGGGTCCACCAGTGACGTGCTAACCTGGTTGAAGGGGTAACAAATGGCAAGAAGCAGACCAGCAACCATAGTTGCTGCAGGGCAAAGCAAGGTGCCTCGCATGCGTGTTCAATTTCATTACTATTTAAGGGTTCTGAGGCAGGTCTAAGCTGATTTAAAATGACTTGGAGTGTCTGAGCAGTATTCTGCTCTACGTCTGAATGTAGACTCAAGTGAAATAGCTATTTCATACCGGGAGTTCCTTGCAGAGTATTTAGGGATTCCCACCAAACGGAGGACATCCATCCCCATTGTGCTGTGGGTTTTATTTAAGTTTGTAGAATTTAAAACTGCAGTGCAGTCTTGTGATTCTAGAGCTGAGCCATGGAAGGTTAGATTAAAATTGAATCTCTGAATACAGCTGGTAAAAAAGACAAAATTGTTATAGTGCATGCTATAAATACTGGAGAGCACATGAAAATAACATTTTTAAAAATACCTTTGCTTTTGAAAACATGTATTTGTATACTCACGCACATCTTTGAAGTGCAATACAATGAATTACACCTTGAAAATTAAAAAAGTATTTGGCCCTAGCTGATGATTCTCATTGCAATACTTTGACAGGTTCTAACCAGCTCATCTCCCTGCAGTGTTTGCCCTGTCTCAAGTGTCACTTACAAGTCCTTGGATCATAACTATACAATGATATTTATACACGCAATATGAATGCAAACAAAGCCTGTTTCCACTGAAATGAATTCTCAGCAGGACAGGACAGATAATCACAAACTGGCAAAAGCCTGTCTTTTTGCTTTGCTTTAAAAAAATATAAAAGGAAGAAAGGCGTAAAAAGAGGCAGAATTACAGTTCTTTGTGGTTTTACCTGCTTTGTGCCCACAGCCAAAGTAAATGTGTCTCACTGCATATACCAATGCGTGTTTTTGAGGGGGTTACTGAAGATCTAATTCAACTTTCCATACCATTGGATCTGTAGCTTAGTCTTACTCGTGTACTCATCAGCACTTGCAAATAAAATGGAAAGTTAAATGGGAACTCAGCACAGTCAAGTGAGAACGAGGAGGAAAAGACAAAAATAAATAAAGCCAAACCACCTAAACTAGGTCAGAGTAGATCTCAGCTCTTTATCTCATTTTGGAAGTCCATGTAGAAATGGATCACTAAACAATACAATTTTAAAAATTCTCATTAAATAAATAGGAAAATTAATCAGAGTCAAAATATAGTCCTAAAACTGGGGACAACAAAAGGCACAGTGACAGAAATATCCAATAAAAGAATAATGGAAAACAATATAGAGAAAAAACAATGATGAGAGATGAACATACCCTGTATATTTTATCATTTTTCCTTTATGAAAGAACACGTAGTAGCATCACATTAATGTCTTTAGTGTCATTTAGTCAGAATTTTTCTACTGATTGCAGGATGACCTGGATTTGCCTTCAGGAGCACAAGGGAGAAGGAAAGAACAGAAACCAGTAAATGTTGTAGCAACCACAACAGCTGGAAGACAAAAAAATGCTGGTGGGACCGTCCCTAACCACAACAAATATGCCTGAAAAAACCCATCTGGGAGCAGCTTTGATCTCACGTATGTACATCACTACCATAAAACCTGTTTAAATTCAGCAAGTTCAATTGTGAGCATGTTGCAGATGAAATCCTGACGTTTGAGAGTATCTGTTTGGGCCATGCTGACATAAAGTAGAACACGGGACCAAAACAGAGAGTACCTGTTCTTCACCGGGCCTGGATGAGATGCAGAGTGAAATAGCAAAGGTTTTTTTCTTTTAACAGTAACATTCCTGATGCAATTCTGAAAACTTGTCTCTGTCTAGGTTCAGTATGAGAGCAAAGCCTTGGTGCTGTTTTGTTCAATTTTAGCCCTTAAAGTTTATCCAGTTATTTAATTCTCTGCCATCAGGTACAGTTATACGATGATTTATCCTTGTAAGGCAAATACTGACAACTTGACTGATGTGGAATAATATATTCAAAACCATTTTCTGTTTGTCAGGTTTAAAAAATCCTGTGGATATGTAGGACAAAAACTTAGGACAAGCATATTCACATGCCATGAAAGAAGGAGAGAGACACTACACATCTTACCCTTTTCTTTTCTGGGTGACTACTCCTGTTCTTCCACGTAGAATCTTCCCGTGGTTTAGTTGCATGGTGTCCTTTCAATGTTCCTGAGGACTGGAAAGGAAAAGTGGGGGAAAAGTTTATTGGTAAAAGATAATATCTATTGGATGCCATTTCCCACTACCTTATTCAAGGTGGCTTCCTCAGGTAATGGCCTTGTTCAATTATTGATAGTTCATTCAGGCTTCTGGGTGAAGACAAGCCTTTTCCAGGTCTCTCTGACAAAAAAAAATTAACCCCTTTTGCCTCTAAAACATACCTATAGAAATAAGGACAACGAGGTGTGCATATTCCTAGACAGTCTGGCAGGACTGTCATGGTTTGGTTAACTGGATTACATGGACACCACAGGGAGAAGTGCAGAATGGAATAAAAATAGCTGCCTTCCCCGGAGGTGACCAGGTCCATCCTTCTGGTATTCTCATATCATAAACAGGTTCATAAACACATGTGAAATTTTATGTGTAGAATGTTACAAAACCTTATCCATTTCAGATGGAACAGCTTATTTTTGGTAAGATTTTAAATCCTTATATAGACGTATTTGAAGAATGTACATTCACAGGTATGAATACGCACACAGGTGTAAATACAGTTGTTTTAAAGTGGATTAATCAGCTCAGGTAAATCAGTCTATCACTTCTTGTGGTTAAAAATAATAATAATATTAAAAAAAAATGCTGCATTTTTTCTCTGGATCCCACTCACAACATGTTCCTCTGTAATGAAACTGAGACCAAGGGTCTGATGACCCAATGCCACCTGGTTTATGCCTAATGAACAAATGCACATCAGACAGCTGACATGCAACACTGTAGAGAGGGGGATGAAAAAACAGCATTGGAGAAAGGTTTCTGGTTGATACCAAAGTGATTCTGATTGATTAGAAAATTTTGTTCAGGCTCATAGTTTTCAAGCATTGAAAGAAAGAGAAGAACCCACGTGGTTCTGTGTTTATACACAGTGCAAGCATCTCATTGCACCCAGTATCATAGGCTGCTCTAGGTATTAAATATTCTGTTTTCCACTTGGAAGAGATAGACGGATAAGTACTGAAAACAAAACATGACATGCAATTTCACAATGCTGAGTATGGCCCTCACTCTGCATTCACAATAGCACTTTGGTTACATAAAAAACTCCGTAAGTTTCCAGAGAAATCCTGTCACATACAACATTAAACATTATTTACATTTAATTAGGCAAAATCAAATCCTGCAAGTTAGTTCATTAGATTTCTCCAAGGCCAGTTGTTTATGTAAGCTCTGAATCATTAATATGCAGCTACTTCTATAATTATAAGGCTGTCAGATAAGAAACCTGCTGCCTCAGACAGATAAAGAAACTCAGAGATAGTCACAGATATAAACTCTGATTCAGTCCTACTGTGTTTGGAAAAACCTCGCCTGAAAATGCAGAATCACTTTTAGATGCAAACTAGCAGCAGAGAAATGAAACAATGAATCTCACCTTAATGAAACTTCAACAAAAAAGCAGAAAATAAAATAACGATTGCAAATTCTCACTGCATTTTTGGAAAGAAAAAAGATTCCAAGAAAGCGAGCTATAGTGTCATGTATAATTCTGAATTTATAAAGGTAATGAAACCCTATTTTTTGCTTTGCCATGCAAGAATTTTTTATTTTGTTGTATCTTTATGTAGGAAGCAGCATTTCCGAATGACATGGAGAAACTCAGGACACTTTCCTACTTTCCTACAAAGTACAATCCAGCACATTTGGCAAAGTGACTTAAGAGGAGAAAGATAGATATAAGGAGATACAATTTTTTCCCAGGTCTTGTGTCCTATCTGCCAGTTTTGTGTATACCTACAGGACACGGGGTTTTAAGACAGTGCTAGGTCAGTATGTTGAGTGCCTGAACTGCTTCCCACTGTTTAGACACTACATTTGTGCCAGAAATAGTGTGGCCAGCAGGACTAGAGAATTGGCCATCCCTTTGTACCAGGCACTGGTGAGGTCCCACCTCAAGTGTTGTGTCCACTTTTGCACCCCTCAGGACAGGAGGGACATTGACATGCTGGAGGATGTCCAGAGAAGGGCAATGGAATTGGTGAGGAGTCTGGAGCACAAGTCTTGTGAGGAGAGGCTGAGGGGGCTGGGGTGTTCAGCCTGGAGAAGAGCAGGCTGAGGGGAGACCTTCTCACTCTCTACAACTCCCTGAAAGGAGGTTGTAGCCAGGGAGGATTGGTCTCTTCTCCCAAGGAACAGGTGATGGGACAAGAGGAAACAGCCTCAAGTTCAGGGGAGGTTTAGGATGGATATAGGGAAAAATTTCTTCACAAAAAGGTTTGTCAGACCTCGGAACAGGCTACCCAGGGAAGTGGTGTAGTCATTACCCCTGGAGGTATTTAAAAGATGGGTGGATATAGAGTTGAGGGTTAGTTAGTGGTGGAGTTAGCAGTGTTAAGTCTATGGTTGGACTCAATGATCTTAAGGGGTTTTTACAACGTAAATGATTCTATGATACTGTGCTTATGAGACTGCTCCCACATGCTGAGCTCCACCTGGCTCTGCCCTGGCCCTGGAAGCCAGGATGAGGGTCAGGGGACAGGAGCAAGGCAGAAAAGTGAGGGACCATGAGGTGACCACAACCCTGGGTCAAGGGGGTGTCCCCACACAAATAGCAGAGACCCTGGGCCCTCAACAACAGGTTTTTATTCCCATGGGACTGAGTTAGGGGCTTCTTCCATTCCACTGTGCTGAAGCATGACA
Source organism: Thinocorus orbignyianus (assembly GCA_013400375.1). NCBI lineage: Eukaryota > Metazoa > Chordata > Aves > Ciconiiformes > Thinocoridae > Thinocorus > Thinocorus orbignyianus. The sequence continues at coordinate 2,344 of VXBW01002082.1, read as the reverse complement.
GACATCTCCCCCAGGCAGCCAAGGCCTGGGCCTTCCATGGTAGAATGTTGGAGGTGGCCCTGTCACAAAGCGTTGTCAGGGAGACGAGCTGCCTGGAGCCAGGCAGACCAGTGAGCAAGGGTGAAATGAGAGGACAACCACATCCTCAGCCAGCCAGCCAGATAGTCTCTGAATTCTTACAAGGGCACAGACACAAAGTTAAGGATTCAATGGTTTGGCAGAGACCTTGGCAAGGATGTCCATGGTGAGTGATTCTCAATTTTGCCTTTGGTTTTGGATGTGAATCTGCTTTTTGGAGCTACAGGGACAGACAGGGGTACACGACAACCCTGGAGCACTCCTCATCTTCAAGCACAGCACCAGAGATTAGAAACCTTCTAAAAGGACACAGACACAAAGTTAAGTGTTCAATGGTTTGGCAGAGACCTTGGCAGGGATATCCATGGTGACTTGTGGTCTCTGCTGCCTTTGTTTGTTGATACTATCCTGCATCCTACAGCTGCAGGAACAGACAAGGAAAGGAAAAGGTCATGGGACAACCCATCCTCAGCCTCAGTGAAAGAGATACTACCTTCTACAAGGAAAAAGACATGAAGTCAAGGATAAAGGAGTTCCACAGAGAGCAGGACATGGGTCATCCATGGTTTGTCAGGCNAAGGGTTTTTTACAACGTAAATGATTCTATGATACTGTGCTTATGAGACTGCTCCCACATGCTGAGCTCCACCTGGCTCTGCCCTGGCCCTGGAAGCCAGGATGAGGGTCAGGGGACAGGAGCAAGGCAGAAAAGTGAGGGACCATGAGGTGACCACAACCCTNAGAAAAGTATTCAAGAATGTGGCGTAGACCGGGGCAGGATTTGCCTGTGGTGAGTGAGGATGGCTGCCCTGTCTTCTGTAACCCTAACTTTTAGAGCCCCAGGTCCAGAAAAAGAATAAAACAGGGCCATGGAACATTTCACTGTTCAGGCACATGCCAGGATATTCTATATATTCCAAANCCCAGGCAGCCAAGGCCTGGGCCTTCCATGGTAGAATGTTGGAGGTGGCCCTGTCACAAAGCGTTGTCAGGGAGACGAGCTGCCTGGAGCCAGGCAGACCAGTGAGCAAGGGTGAAATGAGAGGACAACCACATCCTCAGCCAGCCAGCCAGATAGTCTCTGAATTCTTACAAGGGCACAGACACAAAGTTAAGGATTCAATGGTTTGGCAGAGACCTTGGCAAGGATGTCNCCTTCCAACTCTGACCATTCTATGATTCTATGATGAACACGATGTGTTCATCGTGATGGACACGAAGTTAAAGATTCAGAAGTCTGGCATAGACCGGGAAAAGGGTTGTCTGTAGTTCTGGTGGCATCTGTTACCTTAAATTGTTGATATTATTCTGGCATTTAAAATGGAAGACCCAGACATGAGAAGGACAGAACCCTGAGGATCTGACACCCTCAACCACCAAGAGATAACGCAAATTTTACAAGGACAAAGTAACAAAGGTAAATATTATGCAGTCTGGAAAGGAGATCTTAGAGGGGTTTTCCACACTGATTGATGGTCTCTGTCCTCAGGTAGTGCATATTATTTTGCTTTTGACAGCAACAGGCCCAGACATGAGAAAAAATGGGACCCTCAGGATCTCCCATCCTCAACCACACAGAGATTTTCCATATTTTACAAGGACACACAGACAAAGCTAAGTATTATGGAGCCTGGAACAGACCTCAAGTGGGGTTGTCCATGCTGACTGGTAGTCTCTGTCCTCACTTAGTTCATAATATTTTCCTTTTGGTAGAATCAGGCCCAGACATGGAAAGGACAGGACCCTGAGGATCTTCCATCCTGAACCACACAGAGATTATCCACCTTGTACAAGGACGCAGAGACAAAGTTAAGTTCTCTAGAGTCTGGAAATGACCCCAAGAGGGCTTGTCCATGCTGACTGGTAGTCTCTGTCCTCACTTAGTTCATAATATTTTCCTTTTGGTAGAATCAGGCCCAGACATGGAAAGGACAGGACCCTGAGGATCTTCCATCCTGAACCACACAGAGATTATCCACCTTGTACAAGGACACAGAGACAAAGTTAAGTAGTCCAGAGTCTGGAATTGACCCCAAGAGGGGTTGTCCATGCTAACTGGTGGTTTCCGTCACCAGTTAGTTCATAGTCTCCTGTTTTGGCAGCATCAGGCCCAGCCATGGGAAGGACAGGACCCTGAGGATCTCCGATCCTCAACCACACAGAGATTCTCCACCTTTTTCAAGGACACAGAGACAAAGCTAAGTAGTCTGGAGTCCAGAACAGACTTGAAGAGGGCTTATCCGTGCTGACTGGTGGTCTCTGATCC
>VXBW01002081.1:98221-110548 GCA_013400375.1 Thinocorus orbignyianus | reverse complement strand
TTTTTTTTTTTAATAAAGCAAACTACTCTGTATCTGATGTCGTTCTCCTTCCTTTTGAAGATATGCCTGCGTCACAAAATCAACTGAAATGGAAATTCTCAGAGGACACGCAGAACTCATAGTAAATATCATTTTCTCTCTTGAGACAGTCCTAAATCAATACATCATTTACATCCTTATTGAATCCACAGGAGGTAGGAGCATGGAAATACATTGGAAGCATCCTACGTATTTTCTGCTGTAAGGTGGAAAATATTAGCCACTGCGATGTGTAAAATCCTTATGACCCAGACCACTCTTTGAGTGTGAATATGTATCTTCAAATCCTTCACAGGAACGTAAGCTGCACAAAGGGCTTTAGAGACACATCAGAAGAACAGCTTCTGTCTTCTAGTATCAAGCGCAACAACACTGACTTGTGTATGCCTGATCATAGTCTAGAGGTCAACATGGTCTGAGTTTGCCGTGTACAAAATGAACCAGGGGAGGCAGAGAATGATAGAATGGGACCTCCAAAGGTCATCTAATCCAACCTCTCTTCAGTCAGCAGGACATCCCAACTAGACCAGGTTGCCCAGGGCCTCACCAAGCCTCACCTTGAATATCTCCAGGGAAGGGGCCACAGCCACCTCCCTGGACGACTTGTTCCAGTGTTCCACCACCCTCACAGTAAAGAACATTTTCCTTATATACAATCTAAATCTACTCTTCTCCAGCTTAAAGCCATTGCCCTCGTCCTGTTACTGCAGACCTTTGTAAACAGACTCTCCCCATCCCTCCTGTAGGCCCCCTTTAGATACTGGAAGGCTGCTAGAAGGTCTCGGCAGAGCCTCCTCTTCTCCAGGCTGAGAAACCACAGCTCCCTCTGCCTGTCATCATAGCTCCAATCCCCTGGCCATTTTCATGACCCTCCTCTGGACCCACTCCATCAGGTCCATGTTCTTTCTATATTGAGGGCTCCAGACCTGCACACAGGACTCCAGGTGGGATCTCACCAGAGAAGCTTAAAGTGGCAGAATCATCTCTCTGGACCTGCTAGCAATGCATCTTTTCATGCAGCCCAGGATGTAATTGGTCTTCTAGGCTGCAAGAGGACACTGCCTGCTCATGTCCAGCTTCTTGTCCATCAGGATCCCAAGTCTCATTCCTCAGGGCTGCTTTCTAATACATCATCCCTCAGCCTTTGTTGATAATGAGGATTGTTCTGGCCCAGATGCAGAACCCTGCAGTTGCTCTTGAGGTTCACCTGGGCCCAGCTCTCCAGCCGGTCCAGGTCCCTATGTATGACATCCTGTCCCTCTGGTGTATCAACACCACAACACAGCTTGGTGTCATCTGCAAACTTGCTGATGGTGCACTCAATCCCTCTGTCTATATCATTGATAAAAATGTTAAACAGTGCTGGTCCCGGCATGGACCCTTGAGGAACACCACTCTTCACTGCTTTCCACAGTTTCGTATCCACTGAACAGTCCACCCGTCAAATCCATGTCCCTCCAATTTGGCAAGCAGGATGTTCTGGGGGACCATGTCAAAGGCCTTACAGAAGTCCAGATAGATCACATCCATAGGTTGTCCCTTCTCTACTGATGTAGTCACTCTGTCACAGAAGGCCACTAAGTTAGTCAGGCAGAACCTGCCCCTAGACAGCCACGCTGGCTGTCCTGTATCATCTTCCTGTCCTCCATGTGCCCAAGCATGGCATCTAGAAGGATCTGTTCCACGATCTTCCAAGGCATGGAGGTGAAGCTGACAGCTCCCAGGGTCCTCCTTTCTATTCTCTTTAAAAATGGATGTGAGATTTTCTTTCTTCCAGTCCACAGAGACTTCACCTGACTGCCATGATTTTTCAGATATCATGGGAAGTGGCTTGGCAACTACATCAGCCAGTTCCTTCAGGACTCTGGGATGTATTTCATCAGGTCCCATGGACTTGTATATCTTGTATATCAGTTGATCATGTACCTTGTCTTCAATTAGAGTGGGAGGGACAATTCAATAGAATTTGAGAAACATGTTCAGAGAAGCTCTCAGCTTAACGACATGAAAATATCTTACAGTCAGCTGGCTAGGGAAATAGTGAATAGAAGCTTCATTTTAAATTCATTTTATCCCACAACTGCTTCTATGACATCTTTTTTTGTCAAGGGAACCTACTAATCACCATGGCAAGAAACCTCTTTGACCTCTTAGTGCTTGTCACAGTTTGCATCGGAATTGCCACACTGTCCCAAAACAGGTTACATGGGTTTTGTCAAACAAAAGGAATTGAGACACACTGTCAGATCTTTTTAATCATTGAATGATAATGTAAAATAAGGAAAACAGAATATAAGAAATTATATTTTCAACCCATTTTACTCTGTGTATTCTTAAAAATAACAATTAGCATTTTCTCTTAAACCCTAGTGAACACTAACTCCATAAGCATTTTTGGAGCAGGCATAACAGGCCACCTCCCTTGAAGGAAAGGAAAAACAGCTTTTGGCTTCAAATAACCAACCATGAGGATGGAGAAAAAGGAAGAACCAAAACCTCAGGTCTGACGTACAACAGCAGTTGTGTCCAGACTTACCAGTCTACAGTCTTGACTATTCTACATTCTTGACTGCTGGACATGCAGAAATTACTCCTGAATGATGTGAAATGATTCCCAGGGGAAAAGAAAGCTCAGTTATCATTGGCATGAAACCACACAACTCATATGGAGCCTCAGGAATCAGGCCTGCTTACACCCCAGTCTCGTCTGTTCTCCCCAGCAGGATAACTGGAATATTCTGGCTTCTTCTCTGACACTAATATCAGCTTAAGAGTAATTTTCCAGAGAAAAATAATTTTAGAAACTAATACAAAAATGGTACTGGTATTCCATGCTGCTTTATGAAAATGTTCTTGGTTTCTCCTTTTTCCTTATCCATTATCCATTTTTCCCCATATAAATTAGCATACCTACTTAAACCAAGCCGTCATCAGATATTTGTGTGACCACTTTCCTTTGTAAATCCAAATAAAACTGCTTTAAATTTTTACAGATCTATAAATTAGGGACCTTTAACTCTGATTTATGCCACATACAAAGCACTGTATCAAAATGGGGCTTTAAAGCAGGATATTAAAATAGAATAAATGTATAAGGCTGATATTTGAATAAATATGTATGCATGTAAAAGCAGACTGAGTTAAAAAATGGTAAAAAGCCAAAGCGAGACAAAACCCTTTTAATCCATAGCATATATTTTGAAACATTTAGAATTGCGAGTTGCCTGAAAAATTTTAATGAATATTTAATAACAATGTGAAGATCATTCCACTTAAATAGGACATGTACATCACATAGCAACTATGATGAGTAAAAGGATCATTGTTTCAGATGAATAGTGTCTTCTTTATATCCATCTGTGGCTAAGCAAGCACAGATTGTCTCAGCTGAATAAATGTAAGCCTGATACGCATGCACATGTAACTTTAAAGTTCTCTTGTGTTTTCAGAATAAAAAGGGGGTTCAGATCCCACATTTAACTTTTAGTTGCTTCCAATTATGCTTACCCAATGCTTATTAACTATCTGGAAAAGTATACATAATATACCTATGCTGATACTGAAATATGAATGTTTTCTATGAATAATAAACTTAGTCTTGTCTGCTACTTTCCATGTAATTTCCTAGTCTCCTCCTAATAATGTTTTATGCATCTACCAGTAGGAAATGCCAATGCTTAGAATAATCATAGAATCACAAAATTGTTACATCTGGAAAGGACCTCTGAGATCACCAAGCCCAACCATACACAAAATCACAACCTGGTCTCTACAGTCTCTGCCACTAAAGCATGCCCTGAAGTGCCACACCTATACGTTTCTTAAAAGCCTCCAGGGATGGTGACTCAAGCACCTCCCCGGGCAGGCTGTTCCAGTGCATGACCACTCTTTCAGTAAAGTAATGAAACAGGCTGATGTTGTTCTTCATTCTAAAGCATCCTTTAGATCAGTGCAGAGATTTAATTTTCACATAAAGAAGGTATCAACCTTTTAAAATATATATTTTTGTGGGGGCCCACTGGACAAGAGAAAAATGCTTCAATATCTATGTAGTTGTGAGAGCACGTAGAGCAGAATCCCCCTGCCTTTCCAATTTGTTCTGAATTTGACTTGTACAGACAACTTAGAGTTTTCAAGATGGAGAGTGTTTTAAAGTTTTCAAGATGGAGAGTGTTTTAAGCTTTCACAATATTCTTTATGGTAATATATCCGTGATGTGAATGTCTCATCCTGAGCTTCCTATGCCTCTTTGTCCACCCCAAAACTTTCAGATATTTATACTTTTCTTGGTGCTGTGTATGATCAGATATTAATCCATTCTTAAGAACACTTCAGCCTTATCACAAAATTCTACATATTAAAGAGTCTAAAAAAAAATATCATAGTACTCGCAACTCAGAGATCTGTGGTCCCTTATGGTTGCTTCACTCCCATTTTGATCTATTTTTTCAGTGGATTTTTAACTTGTTTTTTTGTAGCCATTGAGATTTCAAAGATGCCAGCATAGAAAATGGGCTTAGAAATAGTATATTTTGATAAAGGTGACAAATAAGCTGTGCAATCTGAAAACAGAATAGTAGATCATATTAACAAAGTATGCACCACAGGAAGAGACTATCACAGAAAAGAAGAGGTAAATATACTAACATTTTAAGAGACGTCCTTATCTCTATCAATCTGTTGAACATACTTGATTTTATTCTTTTGATAATGTGTTTGTATATAAGTAAATACATAAAAATGCTACAGAATCAAATTTAGACAATTTCAGCAACTAGGGAAATATTTTTTAATATTATTTCACCTCTGAAATACTAATTAGGTTAAATACTTCTGGTCCTTCTGATCATTTTGAACCCAGAAGACCCTGGGTATCATCTTCTAAAATGTGTTATCTTTTCAAATGTTCATGCCTGAAAATTGGAATGTTGACTTGTGTTTCATTGACTTGGAAAAATGACAAACGTCTGTATAACTAACTCTTTCAGAACTCATTGCTGAATTTTTAGATTGACTTGTCAAGTGAAAAGTCATTTCCAATCATTCTTCTGCCCATTGAATCTTATCAAATAGACTTTCTAATAACAATGTGCAAACATATATATGACGAACAGCAAGTGGTGAAGACAGTAGTTTTTCCAACATCTGCTCGCTGAATTGCATTAATACTCATGGCAGCTTTGAATTGCTGGAGACACTAATAAAGTTATAAGATACTGAGGGGGGGGAGGAGAGGAAAAGGGAAGTTAGAAAAATTCTAAATATAGTCTGAGGAAGATTTCATGTATATTCAGTCTCTGCAAGTTTAATAAATCAAGGTAAAAGACAATCAAGAAAAATAAAAGTTATTGAAACTAAAGCTAGATTTTGCTGTGAAACAAATTGGATATGTTAGCTAGGAACAAAATTAGGCTACAAATTAGAGATATTTCTAGTCACTAGAAGAAGGATTTTCTGAAACAGAGTTGAAACATGGATGGAAGAGGCAAGAAAACTGTTAGATTTTGAGGTGCTTCCTAAGTGAAAGGATTGCCTCAAATCAGTGACTTAGAAGGTTCTTTTGGAGAATTTTCCCCTGTATTCTTGATTTCATGTGGGGAAAGCTTTAATTCCATGTGTGATACTTTAATAAGATAACATCTATAATCAGGTCTCTAATGTCAGTGATGGAAATGAATGTTTGCTTTCTTAAAATATTATTTACTTGTGGTATCGAATGTTCTATAAAGAGGATCTTGCTTTCCAGGGAAAAGTTTCCATGTGGAAAACATTGCTTTGTAATAACCAGGGGTAGCTTAAATGACCCTGTGTTTATGATATACTTATGTAGGGGGAAAACAAACAAACAAAACAAACAAAACAAACAAAACAAACAAAAAAAACCCCACCAAAACACCAAACCAAATAAGAATCTGAGAGAACTTCATATATAATTCATACAGTTAAAGCCATCCCATCTGTAGTCTTTGGTGTTTTGAACAAAATGTGTTGCACTTCTGAGGTACTGCACTTTGGTCTTTTTTCCTGTCCCTTATAAAGAAATCTTATGAGATAGTAGACATCTCTGTCTGATGACAGCTTTCCAGCTCACAAAAAGCTATGCGATTTGTGTAAAGAGAATATTTCTTCTCTCTTATTTGTATTTATTTTACCTATGCATTTAGATCACAGTATACAAATAGCTGACAGCAGTAGTCACCTGAACTAAAGCAAAAGCAGTCAGAATGACGAAATAGTGTTGTCACATTCAAATGCTTCACATCAGTGTGAACAGCAACAGTGTCAATGTGTTTTGAAACAAACAAACAATTGTTTGATGTAGGTGGAGAGAGCATCCACACCAGCAGAATTCCACAACGACATGTACCTAACTTGATTAGATGGAGACCAAAACCCTTATCTGGAAGAGTATGTGAATCGCCTGCCCCACACTGTAATCAATGAAATTACCTGTTTCCCATTGTTGAGGTATGTGTTGTGTTAGGTCTGAACATTGAGCATTTGTAGTGACTGAAGGTCATGTCTACCAGGAGGTATATGACCAGCATCTCAGAAGTATCTATTTCGGTCAAAAAGATGAATGAGAAGAAGATTGAAATCTAACACTGGCTATTACAGAATTTTATGAAATTTTAAGAGTACAGGGAAGGTAACTAGAGATGCAAGGCGATATTATCTAGCAATAGAATATTTTTGCATATTGAGTATAGCTAATTGTATGATTATTGTGCAACATGGTAAATAGCAAAGATTATTGCTGGATTAAAAACTTGGATTTATCTAAACCTGATTCTAATAAACTCAAATATCTCACCCCATGATAACACACTCTTATCTCCCTACTGCTGGAGGATGTGAATGTTTTCAACCAGAAGTTTTCATATATTTTGTTTTGTTCATATAACCTTCCCACAACAACCGCTACAGGATAGATCTGCTGATAGGATAGCGGCCTAAAGGCACCTTTGTTCAGAGACAGTACAGTTATTTTTACATTCTTACATCCCATAAGAAATATAATAAGAGCATTACCATGTCATTTCAGGAAGGAATGCTGCAAAGTCTGTGAGCTCCAATTATTAATTCTTTAGATATTATGATATATTATTTATTGAGTGTTGGCTGAGAAATGAAAGCAAGATAAATTTTATTTCTCTGTGTTAAATTCATTCTGGTGTACTAGAAATATACAGAAAGTTACCATACAACAATCTATTGCATATTCTAGGCTGCTGATACAACATTGCTTTTTACACTGTTTTTTAATGAAAATCAGAGATATTTTATTCATTGATTGAAGCTGAATTCCACAGCAAAGAGTGGTAAGCAGCAGAAGGGCAGAGTCTTAAAAGCCATAAGTCTTTTAAATTAAATCTGTCTTAGTAGAATGAAAACCAATCACAAAAAAAATACCCTAGAACATGTACATTTTAATTAGTGAAAAGCCAAGTTACTTGGACAGGCAAAAGAGAAACAGCATATTTCCCCTTGTCCATTGAGTTGTCACAGACGGATCATTCTGTGAACTTGTGTTGCCTTGGTCTTGACTGAAGGTTGAGTTGCAGGAAGTACTGCCCAGGTTTATGTGGTCCCTTGAAAAATTATCTCCTCCAGGAGATCAGTGCATCTTCTATTTGATCCTGTTAGTTCTAACTCACACTATCTTACACCCCATTTCCTTTCTGGGAATTTGCACTCTCTTGCCAGGAAAGTCATGGCCTTTCTCTCCCTCTAGAGAGTCCCAAGCAGATCCCTCATTCCCTTGTTAACAAAACCTAACACAGAAAACTACTAGGGAAACACATTAAAATAAGTCTCTAAAGGAAAACAAACCAAAATGAAAAATGAACATTTATATTGACTGAAATAGCAGAGCTAGATTTTGCTGTTTGGACTGCAGAACAAGTGAAAAGTTTCTTCATACACTTTTGTACGCTCTGTTATTGTAAAGTATAAGCAGACTATAGTCAAAATATGTTGGAGCTGGTGGTGACAGAGCAAGGCAGAAAACAGCTTTATTTGGAGCTTATTTGCAGTCTTACAATTTCTCCTTTTGCATCAGAAGGAAATAAAGGACTTGATTCAGAAGTTTTATGTTGTGGCAATACCTGACTCAGGTGTAAAATCAAAAAATTAGTAAACAGATGAGGATAATTGTTTCCTCGGAAAGAAAAACCCACCTTGAATGAATAAAGAAAAATCACTAACGGCAGGCTGTGTCTTTAGCTACTCTTTCTTACAAGCATTAGATTTAAAGACACGCGTTCTCACTATTTCTTTTTAAAGTGTGATCAGTGGAACAAACACATATACTAGGTACTGGTTATGGTTTTCCAGCAGGGACTGAAGGACAAAAAGGGAAATTACATAAAATTTCATCCTGGAATTGAGAAACTTTCAGAAAAACTACTGTCACTGCAGAAAATTTCCGTGTCTTCTGAATCATCATATTTTAGTGAAAAATAGTTGTACTAAAAACTTCTGACTGACATTAATACCTACATCCAGACTCAGTTCCTGGTGCACTAAGGAAGGCAGAATGCACTGCATTATAAAATTCATCTTTAAATCTCTTCACTGTTTAAGGAAACAGGGAAGCAGATGAGAGTTGTATTTATCTCCCATGTAAGAGGCATCAACATAATGTGATACAAATTCACAATAATGACAAGGTAGATTGCTACCACTTATGCACCATTTCCTCTGTAGTATATCCCTGCCCCCTACCAGAAAGGTCTCCCACAAAAATACTGAACATTCCCTACCCGGCTTAGCTTATGCAACTCGACAAGATCCATTAATGAACAGAAATTACTTCTGGTAAATTCTGCTATTAACACTTTTTCTCACTTAATGTATCTTCTGCTGTACTTCAGTTGAAAATCCAACGGTAACTTAAGCCTTCCAGTAGTGAGCAATCCAAAATGTAAGGAGATAAAAAGGTTTTAAACCAGACTCCAGTATAATGTGATTTTTAAAACAGAATACACAGAATAAAGCTAGAAAGTCTCAATTTTCACCTATTATTTTAGAGAACAACAGAGCCAGCATTAGGCCATTACAAATAGACACGTTTTAATTAAAGTCAATGGATAAATCTCCTAATTTTACAAACAAAGTACCGTAAATGAGAAAAATAAAGGATAGCTCTTTATGCAAGTGGGCCCTGGCTTGCAGCTGCCAGTCTCAAGTATGATTACCTCACTGTGAAAAAGATTTCCAAGGAAGGATAAAGTCATTTCATTCCATGGAAAGAAACCTCTCAGCAACCACATTTATTTCTCTGCCTTTTTGTAACCGCTGACATGTTTGCCTGTAATGATAACTTGAGATGCTCTGACTTGGTTTACTGCTGTTTCGGGTAGTGGTAAATTGACATTGTTTGCAGGTTTCCTAACATAAACTAGTGGTTAGCTCCTGTGATACCTTCCATGTAAAATTATACCCCATACATCAAGCAGTGATGAATTGGCAGTGACAGCAGCTGTATTTTCTTGCGAGTGAGAGAGCAGTTGTTGCTCTGTAATGTGGTACCAACTTTTCTGTATTTCAAACCTGTGGCCTGGAAAATTGATGACACATCAAAGAGGAAGATACGACTTTTCCATTTAACCCCTCACAGAAGTCTTATTTGGGATTGAAACACAGCTTAGCTTTTTCTTTCTTTTTTTATTTTTTCCCCCACTCCTTAGCGGTGCTAGGCTTTCTCCATATATCTTGTTAAAGTCTTGCAGAGGATAACATCGAGATTTGTAGTTATTTTTGGCACCCAATACCCTTTAATTTAACAGAGTTTAGTGTTCTTATGTCCTTGCTGATCTGAACAACAACTTGTACCTCTCCCAAATTCAAATCTGTTATTGTTTTTTTTTTAAATGTCTTGATGATAAGAATGATAAACTTGTTTCCTGTTGCTAAATGAACTTTCATTGAAATAAAAATACTTTATGGAGAGAAAGTTGACTTGGATAAAATTCAGAAGAGGAAGCCAAACGAAATAATCATAAATTTACTGGTTTATATTGATGATATCAAAATTATTCAAGGTACAGAACTGATTTATTAATGTTACTGTTAGGTATTTTATAGCATGTTACCTATATTTACACTTCTGCTATAAATTATATGATTTACAGATAACTTTTCATCACTTTCATGACCTTTTTCAAATTTCGATTTACTAGGGTAGCTTAATGTGCTGGTTTTCTCTTTCAGTGCAATACATAAGCACAATTTAAAACATTTAATTTTGCTCAGAAATTTTCTGACCCATTCTTTGAACATCCAAGACAATTTTTCCAGCACTAAAAATGATATTAAAATCACATTTAAAGGAATTAAACTAGTAAAGAAAGAAGCATTTCTGAAGATAGATCTAAAGGCAGAAAACTGACACCAGGACTTTGCTAAAATCCCAATAACGATTTTAATTAATCAAATACATTTTACTATTCTCAGAATGCAGTCCTCAAAAATTTATTTACTGAAACAGGCAATTACTCATATATTTAAATTTATATTTATCTCAGTGGAGATAAATATCACATAATTTGCAGTATGTGAGTTTAAAAGTGTTCTTCACTACAAACATGACTTTGAACTGAACATATTTTCCTTGTCAGATTTCAGAGATATTTCTCTCACTGCTAATTAGGTGACGCTTCACAATGAAGTCAAATCTGACACATTATCACTTATACCAACATCAGTTCTCAATGTCTTTTTGACAGCATTAGAAGAATTTCCGTAAGATTAAGGAAGGATGAGGCTCTTGAGTTGTTTATTCCCTGTGCCTATACACATGCACACACACAACTCAAAATCCTGAGATTATGAACTGTTCTCCAAAAAGAAAAATCAAACAGTTGAGAAAGCCTGAAATTGAGGATAACAAGGTCTTCTGTATGGGGAAGAAGTAGCTCTTTTTTGACACTGGCACCACTCAGAAAGTAGTCATGCAGGGAAAATGAGAAAGACAAAATTAACAGGATTGAAAATAAATTTTTAAAATGAGACTCAAGTTTTTGGGCAATCCTTGTCCATTGTCGATCAGCTCTTAGATTTTTTATTCTTAATACTTTTACAGTATTAAAATATGCATTTCAGCTGCAATATCATAAATGCAAGCAAGAGAAAAGCTGTTGGCTTGCACTGGCAAACTATAAAGGGCTGCAGGCTCTGTATGCTGACTTTAGGTGGCTCCCAGCCATGGGTGTTGCCTTTCTAATGTCTCTGAGACACCACATTCTTCCTTGTGACAGTTAATGTATGCGTTTCACAGAGGATTCTCAACATTGCTCAGAGACAAGACTCCTGAGAGACATTAAACATCCACCTTTTAGGAACTGACCTCTGCAAACTTTAGACACCCTAGAATAGACATCCTACAGCTCTAGACATTGGCCTTAACATCTTAAGGACATGGAAAGGAATATAGTAACTAAACACCTAGATACTTCCAAGGCTAAGTTCGCTGGGAAGAGATATCTTGTAGATCTAGAAAACAGTTTCCACCCCTGAAAAAACAAACAAACAAACAAACAAAAAAACCACAAACAAACAAACACAAAACACAACATGGCAACAACAACATGGACAGAAAACTGAGATTTACATTGGTGATGCATAAAATCTGTCTATGAGTGCATTCCTTATCTATTCCGCTAACATCAAATTAGTTACACCAGAAAAATTTTAACAACAGGCTTACCTAATTCCTTCAACATTAATTTATCCAGATGAAAGGAGAAGCATGAGATCAAACACTTTTATACAACAAGTATGATTTACAAGTACAGTGGAGATGAAAAATTTACAAAGTACAAGGACAATAAAGTAAAATATCTAGATATCCTCTCATTGTCTTCCCCCTTCTCATAGTGCAAATCCAACTGGATGCTTATGCCTCCCAAAAGTGCATTTATATTGCCTGACACAAATGCATACTATGTTATGATGGAATATTGACAACCAGCACAGTCGCAAGACTTGCTTGGAGGTGAAAGGTAGCACTTCAGACACTAAAAGAAGTGATTAATTATAGCATTGGTCTGACACTGAGAAGGTCAGAAAGCTACAAAACACAGAAAAATTCTAGAGGACTGATTGTAGTTTCACAGAGAAAGTCTACATTAGTCTATCCAGATTTGTACCCTCAATGTGTATAAGAAATTTTAAAGCCATCAAAACTAAGAACACAGAAAGAGTTCTCCATGTTGTTTTGTTGTTGGTTTGTTTTTTGTTTTTTGTTGTTTTTTTTTTTTTTTTTGGGGGGGGGGGGGGTTTTGT
>VXBW01002081.1:67694-89090 GCA_013400375.1 Thinocorus orbignyianus | reverse complement strand
GTCATGCGGGACAATGTCAGATGCTTTGCTTAAGTCCAGGTAGATGACATCCGCTGCTCTACCTTTGTCCACTAAGTTTGTGGCAGTATTAAATTGCACTAGTTGTAAACTGCATGTTTTGCATGCTTAAAGGTAAATGTATTCCATATGCGTGAAATCCAGTGCAACGAGCCACATACCCTGTTCCTTTCAATTCCTTACATGTTGAATATTCCCAATAACAGCAGTCTAATAAATTGCTTGAAAGCAATAGCTAAATGGCTGCTGGAGTATCACCACTGTTTATTATGCTTAGCCTTAGAGTCTCTTCGTTGACCTTGTCTACTACTTAGAATTTTTTATTTTTTATTATTTTTTTTTTTAAGACAACGTTCCTTGCACAGCACAGTCTTAATGCTTCCTAGGAGCTGCCCTAATGAAAATTATTCAAATGCAAAGTAATCTGCAATAGTCATGAGAAAAACAGTGATATTAAGTAGAAGAATGAGCAGATAAACCCCCTGGTACTAAAGGTTCAGATGAACCTGCAAGAACTAGAATGACTGATTTCACACTGTAGGCTGGTTACAGGAGGCCTGTCCTGGCTATAGTTTTTATAAACACAATGTAGATATTTAGCTTTAGAGAGTTTTTTTCTTGTCAGATGAAATTGGAAAAGGAGAAACAAAATCTATATATATGCAATCACCAATACAGATTAAGAAGAATTATCAGGTTTCTATACTATGCTAGAGGTTAGAGTGTTAATAGGAATTTAATGAAGCAAAAAAATAGTTCCTTTTATTTCCATCATATTATTTGTTGGCAAATAGAAACACAGGTATTGTCAGTATTGATGGAGCTGTTTAAGTTGGAAAAGACAAGAGCAGTTAAAACTTAAAAGAATATTCGTGGAGTAAATTAATTACAAGCTGCCAACACAAAACTGAAACAACAAAAAAATACATTTTAGGTGATTTTCTGACACATTCTGAAGGAAAGAATTAAACTATTTTTGCTCAAGGCTTTAGCTGAATGCAACGCTAGCATAAGCCCATGGTACAAGTTTAAAATTGGATGCATTATGGACCAGCTCTGGACCTTGGCAAGGCCTAACCTTGTGAAGAGTATTTGCTATAGACATTATTCAGCAAAACTGCTAAAGAATTTAATTATGCAAGTACTAAAGCGGATATTTAAGAAATTGTTTTCAGTAGGATTGATTTAGATATACAATTAGTGTAGCTTGCTTGAGTGTTTTAGGGAGTTTGTTGCGAAACACGGAGACTCCATCCCATAAGAAAGTTTATAAGACAGTTTTGAACAACTGAAAACAGGACCATAACAGTCTTTTGATGTTAAGGCCATTATTTTCAAACACTAAATACCAGACTGGACACAATTTAAATACATATATACTGAAAATTAGGATTTATAATTTTCAGGGTGAATCAGTTATTCAAAAAAGTCTTTTCAGTAAACATTATTATTTTTTCCTTTGCTGTAACATTTCCAGCTAATATGCGCTATTACGTAGATAAGATATCTTTTCTTAGCTCCCATTACTAAATGATGTATTTTACTCAGTGTAACACATTAATTAAATAACAAGATATAGTTTCAGAAAGACTACGTGGTACCATCAGATCAGACAGCCCTGTGCCTCCTGAAACCTTTACAGCAGATGTGTACATGATCCTAGTGATTGCTTTCCCTACTACAGTTTATTTATGCTCACGTCAGTGCATTTCAAAATGAAGAGCTTACTGAATTAAGAAAATTATATTTCTACATGCTATTTTGGTTTCTAACATAACCTTATTAAAGGTATTTATAAGACTAATAAATTACATGTATATAACAATTTTCATACTAAAATATCTTCAGAAATATAAGAGACTATGACATACAAACTTACAGGTAAAGAAAATTCCAGACATGTTTTTGGTTTGTTGGTCACTTGATCTGACAGTAAACTTGGAAGGTTAGCCCAATGTTAGTAGGAAATACCTTCCAGAGTCCATAGATCTTTGCAAATCTGATGGTTTAGCTATTCAGTACCATTCTGCAACTTAGCATTTCAATGGAACAGCTGGACTGGTGTTTGCTGACAGTTCAAGAAACATATCAGGATCTTCTAATGCTGTGGAGTAGATGAATCAGGTCACCTGCAGAATAGATATACATATCATTATGCTCATGCAGATGCCAGTGATAACTTTCCAGTGTATTTAATGAACAGTACAGTAAGAAAAGAGGAGTGTGCAGTAAGAAATAAGTTGTATTTCAGGTGGAAACAATGAGGAAACCACAGATTTTTAATGGCAATATTATGTCATACATCAGGAACAGGTTATGTCTCCATCTTATGTAACAGAGATCATACAAGATGTCGTGGCCATAGACCTCACGAAAAATTATGTTCCAATCTCATCTTTGTCTTTAAGAACTTCAGTGATAAATAAATGACAAAAATATGTGACAACATGGCAAGTATTTTGATGAATATCCTCAATATTTAAAATAGCGATACAAGATGACATATGCCAATGCTGATTCATGTTACCCTCCATCATACTCTGTCATGATGTCGCATATCTGTCAATGGAAAAAAGATATATAGGACTATTTTACAAGTGATCAGATTGATCAGATTGATTGGCATATATAGAATCATTGACCATGCTATGTCTGATGGGTCAGCATTTGTCTGACTGTCAGTTTTATTGTGCATGCTATCGATGTGATTGAATCCCGAGGCTACCTGAATTATAGTGAATGTAGTGTGCTATACTTTGAGGGGAAGACAAAGATGAAAAACAAAGTAACAAAAAGACAAATTAAGAAAAGATTTTCTCTGTGTATTAGGAGCTCAGTGTATGCAGAGATAGATGGCATGTGTCTTGGATAAGTGCCCAAGCTGAAAATATACCATTATGGAGTTCTTGCAGTAGAAGCAGTAAAGTGCAAGAAGTAAATTAAGAAATAAGAGTTACAAAGTCCAAATGCACAGCAGCATATGCAATGGTTACTATTTCCTCACGATCAGCTATCTACTTGAAGTTACAAGAGAGAATGTTGTTGGCTGTTGGACCGGGCAAGCAGCATCTGCACTCAGTTTAGGAATAGCTGAGCTAATCAACGTGCTGCAAATAGCTGCAATTTCTTCCATCCTTCTTCTCCAAGAATGGATGAATTTCCCCTTTCTGAGTGAACAAAATAAACATGTTCCTTCATTTCTTGGAGAGGAGCTCTACTCTCTGTAAGCTGATTTACTTTACTTTTTCTGCTCAGGTATACCTCACTGTGTAATTAGTTTGTCCCTATCTGAGTATATTAGTAGTCTGGATCAGTGATGCTCATTCAGAATACCTAGAAAGAAGAAAATGGCATGAAAGATTCACGAGCCTACAAACAACATCTTTTTCAAAATTATTCCTCTCTGATCTTTCTAGGTTTTGATCCAATTAAAAAACACGTGAATATTTTCTTTACAAACTACACACCATCAAAAAACATAAAATCTTGAGGCCCACTGAACTACACAAGCTGAGAACAATTGCAAGGTTGTAGATAGACAAAATTGGAAAATGTTAAGAGATGGATATCTACATTTTAGGATCCACATTGTAAAAAAAAAACAAGAACATTATGAGATACCTAAGAAAGGTGAGTTTCTGGAAAATAAAGAAGTGACTTAATATAAGAGGTTAAATGGCTGAAATCAGAGAAATTTTGCCTCATCTTCAACACCAGGAAATTTAAACTATGTCCATAATTTCCAAAAATGAGTCAGCTAAGACAATTTATATAAGTTACATTTTACTTAAATACATATATATAGCTTAATGCACATGTGAGCTTTAAAAGATCATTTGAATACCATTGTAAAAGATTTTCCAGTTCCTTCCTAAGACTTTTCTATAAAGAGATACAGCACATTTCTTGATAACTGTAAAATACACAGACAAGTTCTTACACATTCACTTTACTTTCTCTTCCACAAGGTAACTGAGTTGCATTACCTTTTTTAATGTATGTGAGGAATATCTACTGTAAGACATACATCCAAAAAGAAGACATAGATGACCATTAAGTAACAAAACATACTGGCTAGGACAATCTAGATTCCTGAAGTTTCATTATCAGTCTCTGGACATGGTATAGTAGATAAGTAGCCCTGCTTTTCCAACACAGGTCTTACATCCTGGTATTTCACACCAGAGTATATGGAGAATTGTAAGATCATATAGTTGTTCTATTTGCAAGACATCTGAGGAAGGAGTCCAGTTCATCACCCTCAAACCAGTAGCACTGCATGATCATACTCATTTTATAGATAACTGAATACAAATCTAGTTCCCAAGCATTGCTCTTGAGTCTTAGAGATATTTCCCTTTAAAAATTACTTTTCTAATTCCTGTTTAATTAATTTGTAGTTATAAAAAGTTTAAATGAAGGCAAAGTTTGAGAAGTAATGACTTGGGAAAAGTAAAACCTTAAAGCATTTTGAGTTTCAGATAGTCACTGCTGCGTATCTTCACCTCAGTACAGAAATTTAGGAATTCTCAAAGGAATAATTTAGGCACCTGAAGACAACATAAGCCGCTCAGGCACTGTTTCAACAGATCTGTATACTGAAAGTACATCACTGAAGTCTTTAGCACCAAACAACACAATCTGTAAAGCTTCTTTCAAGCTTGCAGATTGAAATGGACCTTACAGCCATCCACAGTTATGCTCTGGGCCAGAAGGTCCCAGCTGCTAGTCACAGGGTTAACGAGCTCTGTGCCGATTATCCATGCTAGAAGCTAGTACCTTCCTGTCAGCAAGCTAAATTATCAATGAGAAGATAAAAAACAGTATCACCCTCTTGCCTCCCCAAAACCATAGAAAAAATATTTTTCACTTCCATAATGAAAAAGCTAAGTTTTAAAGCAGGTGTGATCAAAAGATGGTCTAGAGTTTCTGCCACAAAATTAAAATCTTTGTCAAAAAGACAAATGCATTGTGGAATAGCAATTAGCAAGTCTTTGATTTTTTACAGGAGTAATTTTCATCTCTGAAAAACCTGAATCAAAGGAAAAGAATGCAACCATAACATATTTGGATGAGTAAGTCATAAGAAAAGAAATTATTGTTTTCCTTGGTTTCAAGGGTTGGTCACTGTCAATTAATGTAGTTTCAGTTTAGCTCTAGGTTCATTTATTAATCAAAGCCTGCTCTTCAGCTAACTCTCTATGGAGTGTTAAAGAGCCTTTTTCTCCAACAGAAGCTTGAAATCAGGTGAAAATAACGATTGCTTCTGGCTCACGTGGAGCAGATTTTTTTTAAGAAGGATGAGTTGGTTCTGAGAGCTGAGTAATAACTATCACTGACCATTTTATTTATAGAACCATGATCCCATTTTTAATGACTACTTATTAAATATATCACTGATTAGCTAATGACTCCCTTAACTCGAATTATAAAGACAAAGCATTCACGTCAAAAGTAGGTGTCAAATGCTCCTTCATACAATACTCTGAAAAGCAGAAATAATCAGCTACCTGAGCACAAGTTTATCTTGTTGGATTTTATTTCCTTTTATTGTGTGGAGTACCTTAGAGTAGGTACATTTTTGCTTTCTCTCATAGGGACTTTGACAACAGTCACTGTCTTTAAATGCAGAGTTGACAACTTTTGTCAGTTTAGAAGCTGAACTGATTTAACAGAAAAAGTTTCAAAAATCCCAATTTTTTAACTGACAGGTTCTCTGTCTGAAGCCTGACCTCACTTTAGGATCTGCTTTATAGTCATTAAAGTCCGTGGAAACATTTGATGAAACACATAATGTTGAGTTCACATGATGTTGAAATATTTTCCCTGCATTTTGGTAAATATCTCTATTCTCTCTTAAACAAATCTATGTACAAAGACAAAGAAGAAGGGAATACTTAATATTAAATAGCCTTATCAGAGTAATGTAGTAGATCATCATACTGTTCCATAGCTGAACTGTTTAAATACTATTATGAACACATGAGACTAGCTAGTCTTTAGAATGATTGAAAAAGAGCAACTATTAGTCTGTTGAAACCTTCTTTAAATCCCTATTTAATTTGTTGGTTTGTTCTTTTTTTTTTTTTTTCTTTTTTTTTTTTTTTCCCCGTGTAAATACTGGCTTTTCTTTTTTCTGTAAAGAATAAAGATGGCTCTCCAGGGCTTAATTCAGATACAAGGATAGTCATTGCTTAAAGTATTGGACTGCCGGTATGAATCTTGGAAAAGGAAAGGAAAAGAATTTCATCTTCTCACAAATTCTAAGGCCACAGTTTGACAAACTTTTCTAAACTGCAAAGAACTGACATTGAACTCTAGTGCAGAAACTACACATTAACACGGTGGAAGCTGATTTAAAACACGTTTCGTGACAAAATTCTTCTATCTTACCAGAAGTCCACATAGACAACACCTGTTGCTCTTCCCTTGTCCACTGACACAATAACTCCATCATAGAAGGCCACAGGACTGGTCAGGTAAAGGATTTGCTCATGGTAAAGCCATATTGCCTGCCTTTAATCATCCCCCTGTCCTCGATGTATCTTAGCAGTTTCAAGGAGGATCTGTTTGACCATCTTCCCAGGCACAGTGGTGAGTCTGACAGGTTGGTAGTTCTCAGGGCCCTCCTTTCTACCCTTTTTAAGTACATTTATATCAACCTGAGATTCTTTAACATTTTTGTACAACTCTTAGAGAAAGAAAAGAGAAATGAATGTTCTGAATATTGTCGAATTTCACATGAACTTGGAACTCATTTCCTAACTGGTGTCAGTGTACCAAGGGACAGTAGCAAAATCCTTTAACATTTCTGCTGTATATTTATCACTACACAGGAAAAAAAACTCTTGGGAAATGAGGAAAGATTAAGAGTAATTATACTTACAAAGATATTAGCAAAACTTGTGGTGCAGTTAAACATAGGCAAGATGAGCATTACATCTTTGTTTGTAGCCCAGGGAAGTTGACAGAAATCTTTTCACTATCTTCTGCTGGATTTCAAAGACCAACTTGTTAACCACAAGTTTATGTAAAAGAAAGGAAAATCAACCAAATGGCTTCTCAGACATTCAGTTATACTGATCCAAACACTACAGAACATTCAGAAGAGTACAGTCACCTACTTAATTGTTTTGAAGGGGTGTATGTGTGTGTGTGTGTGTGTGTGTTGTTGGTTTGTTTGTTTGTTTGTTTGTTTGTTTTGTGTGTGTGTGTTTTATTTTGCTTTGTTTTGTTTTCCATTTTAACATGGAATGTCCTATTATTGATTCTTAAGATTATTCCTTTAGAAGAATTACTCTCAGAGTTTGTTTATTTTTGCCTTCCTTCGGAAGCCTGATATTCTCAAGTGGATAATGGTAAGACAGGTGTACAGTGTATTTTTATGCTTTTTGCAACTACTGAATTGATTTTTTTAAAGATATGGGTTTGGACCAAATATGCATTAGTTTTGAAATGTAAAATAGTGATTGGAGATCAGGCTTTCATTTATTTTTCTACATATCAAGAGACTTGACAGTAATAAAAATAATCTTTATTTCATAAAGGGAACTTCTTGCTCTTCATATGCTTTGTAGAGGTATCAGTGTGCTATTGAAAGGGATTTGGAGCAGGCTTCCTCTGCTTTGAGTCTGGAGGCTTACAAAGGCTGGGTGGTTTGTATTACTGTTCTCTGGAGCTTTCTGGAAGCCTATGCATTCACTGTTTGATTTCATATAAACATGATCTCATTCTGGCTATCTTTTTGCTAAGTAGCTTTATCTGGTAAAAAGGGTCAAAAAGATAGGACAAGGGGTTATGGTTTCAAACTGGAATAAACTAGATACTAGGAATAAATTTTTTACTGTGAGAGTGGTGAGACACTGGGACAGGTTGTGCATAGAAATTGTGGATGCCCCATGCCTGGAAGTGTTCAAGGCCAGACTGGATGGGGCTTTGAGCAATCTGGTCTAGTGAGAGGTATCCTTGCCCATGGCAGGGAGGCCAGAAACCGATGGTCTTTAAGGTCCCTTCCAACCCAAATTATTGATTCGTTTTTCTTCCTGAGCTCTGGCTGTGCACTAAATATCAGGGTCTCAAATAGTTAGCCAGGAACAGATTAAGAAAATAAGTCCAGGAAATCCTTGTAATTGGTCCAATTGATATTGTAGAGACAGAAATTCAACAATTTTTTACTTAAATACATTTAATCTGTATTGTTTATTTTTAAGATGGGGTCTAGTGGATGAATAGAGACTGAATTATTGACACTGTAAGATTCCTCTTGGTTGACTCTCTTGAGGCACGAGAGACCTCAAACTGAGATCAAGGCAGACTGGTACATTGTTCAATCATCAATGTCAAGGTATTTAACAGGAACAAATGCCGGATTCTTCACCTTTCTTCACCTGACTAACGCTGGACACAGCTGTAAATTAGGAGAGGGGTGGCTGGAGAGTAGCTCTGCAGAAAGGGATCTGGAGATGCTCATTTACAGTAGGCTCAATATGAACCAGCAGTGTGCCCTGGCAGCCAAGAGGGCAAACCACAAAAAACCAAGGGTCCATTACACGCAGTCAAGAAATTCATTGACAGTACTGTCAAACTTTCCAAATTCAAACAGAGAAAATGTATCTTCAGACACAGGCAGACCTTCAAAAGTAGGTCATCATACAGAAAACTGAATCTACGTGTTATATTTTACTGGTATGGCTAAGGACATTTCTTTCTGGTGGTTATCATGTGTAAGAAAGTGACAGGAATGACATCACATCATTTTGCTTTTGAAAATCTTGCCACCTGGTGAAATACCCACTTACATCTGAATAAATATAGCTTCCCGCACAAGCCTGTCAAAGTCTGTGAAATTTTAGCAGGATATTGCTCATGCTAATCACAGTGTTGGTCAGCTGCAACTGGAATTGATAAGAAGTGTCATTAATGGTACTCCATAAACTCATGCCACCTCCAGAGCTACTACATTAAGAATGTTGCTTCTTCCTCCCCAAACACTTACAAAAAGACATGTAAAGCACATATAAAGATTAATTATCAATTATTTTCCAATAAATGACTCTCATAAGACTTTGAGAATGTTTGCCATTTGTAAATAAAAACCATGAGCAGTTCTGGACAAAAATAAGCATCAAGAAAAGAAGTAGATGATGTCAATTCTTGGAAAGTGTTAGAGGTGTAGAATGAGGCAAAAAGTATGAGGCAAAATAACATGACAAGAACTGTCCCATATTGCAGTGATACAAGCATTGTAGTATGACAGAGCTTCTGAAATGTAAAGAGAAAATGTCTCTTCTTGGCACAACAGAAAAATTTGAACAAGATTTATCTGTTTAACCCAAATACATTGAGACAGAAAAAAAGGACAAAGAGGTGAAGGAATTAAAGTCTAGGAACAAGCAGGTGCATGATTTGGGCTACCTTACCTGAGTTATGTACCTCAGGTTCAGTTCTGACACGTGTGCACTGGCTGTTTACTCATACTGCTCCAGATGACTACACCACTTGTTTTTGGGGAGGTAATTTGTTCAACTCAACTACTGCAGTCAGCCACTAGATAGTTTAAATTACGTATCATCTGCCTCTTACGCAGAGTTCTCACTTCATTTGTCTCTTTGATAGTTTCAGATGCCACTTTGTCTTACAGGAGATAACATAAAAGACATCAGAAAGCATTTATCGAATATTATGATTTCTAGGACTGATGATGTGCAAATTGGACTCTTGTTCTGAGAAAGGAAAGGCCATCTTGGGGATGAGACTCTATTTTGTGATTTTGGAGCTCTCTATTAATTTCCTGGACCCAGTAATGACTGATTATACAGATTACATTTCAGATCCTCCAAAGTATCTAGTTGCACTAATAGTAAAAACTCCAGTTTTTGCTTGAGAAAGAACTATTCCAGTTCTTCTAGTTGGAAACCACAGTGAAAAAAAAAGCTGAATCTCAACCCCAATTTTAGAGAGGAGTATACATTACAGAGCCGTTCTGCCTGTGGAAGATCAAATTTTCATGTAAATGAGTAGGTATCATAATAAATAAAGTTACAGTGACATCAAGATGGGTTAAAATGTATTTATCCTAGTAAGATAAGTAGTTTAGAACTGGAATTCTTCTTAAAAAGAAAATTGTTGTTGATATGGGTCTATACATCTTTCTGGAAATTTAGTACATAGTATTAAGTGCTACTTACCGTCAGGGAAGAAATAAATTCCTTTGCACAACCCAATCCCTTAAATGAATTACTTTTTGTCATTGTTTAGATAATTCAAGTTTGTAACACGTTATCTTTATTCTTGCATGAGAGAACGGAGACACAGAATTGTACTCGCTTTCTCCACAGAAAAGCCAGAATTGCTATACTCCATGAGTTTTCTACTCTCCAGAGGAATTAATTGGCTTGAATCCAAAGGGAAAGAAATATCATAAACTACAAAGTATTTGTTGTCTTGGGATGAATTTTTCATGCCCTTGGATCACTGACCATGATGAATCAAGTGGCACAGAACAAGAGATCAATCAAGAACAAGTGCCAGCGAAAGTGAGCAGCACAGCAGATAAAGTGATGTCGATGTCAGAAGATATGTCTGCTTCGTGAAGCACTGACTCATCTTTCACCAAAGTCTCTAAATACGGTGATGCCATTTTGAAACTGTTGACTTAACTTCCTTCAGTGAAACTATGAATATCAAGTACCTATCCAGTGACTCTTCTCTGCCTGAATGCAAGCAAAGAGACGCCTTGCATCCTGTCAGCTGCCTTTGGTTCTGTATCTCTGAAAAACTTACCTAAGCTGTGATTATAAATATTTCTTACAGAGTTGTAGTTTGTGATGATATTTCTCCCTCATGGGATCCTTAAATGTGCTTGCAGCAAGATACATATTGTAGTGTTCTAACGAAATCTAAGGTACCTATTATAGACAGAATTGAGAGTCCCTAAATAATAACTGATACCCAGGGTTTTTTTGTGTGTAGAAGCTAAATTGTTTCAGATGCTTATTTTTTACCTTACTCAAAACGAACAAACTAAAAAACAAACAAAGGAAAAGTAATAAATCTAACTTGCTTTTATAAAATTAATTTAATAACTGGAAGTTTCACCTCTGGACATGTTGAAGGCTGCTGCATTGGCAAATATAGTCAATAGAACAGGGATCTAAAAGAAACAAGGTCTTTAGAGTGGGGACTGAAAAAGTCTCACATACCTGGTGGATTAAGGTCCAAGGAAATACATGCAGCACTGACTCCCAGACTACATATTTTCAATTTAAATGACAGCGTTATTGTCACTGAAATTTTAGATCGTTTTAACATAGGAAAAAAATGTCTTCAAAACAAATTTAAGCAAAGTCATCATACATATATATATAGATTGTACTATACTAAAATTTTGCAATTTTACAATTAGAAGAACTGGTATTGAAAACAACAAGCTATTATGTGCCGGCACTCTCCACATCTATTACTCTACCAACATTTGAATTTCAGCTATTCCCACTTACACTTTGGCAACGAGTCATCCTAGTTGCCTAGGCTTCAAGATTTCTCTCAACCAATGGAAGGCATTAAGTATGTCTAGAATTGTGCACCTCACCCTGTCATCCATAGAGAGACTCTACATAGCTAGACTTGGATAGCATTTCCAGGAGCTCTTACTAGGCAAGATGAATTTTAGCACAGTAGCCTAAGTTTTTCCCCGCAGAGTTTTATGCATGCTTCTCCCAAATCCCAAAGGTGCCTGAACCTTTAACACCTACTTAGTTCTTTCATATTGGGTCTATCAGGGTTTAAAATAAACTCTTAATTTTATTTATTTGGGTTTCAATTTCGGAGGAAACTTCAAAGAAGAGGAATGCTACTGGGCCCTACCCAGAACACAACCAAGAAGCAGCTAGCTGTGCCCATCCTGCTGAATAACTCAGTAGCTGTTGCAGTTCCTTTTCTGTTTGAGGAGCTATACAATAATTTCACTGATTGCCTAGTTTATTAAAATGTGTTATAGACTCTCTTTCCTTGAATCATTATGTCTAGTTCTAACATCTTCACAGAATTTGTCCTAGTGTTTTTCACATTTATCTTAGTTTTTTTATTGAAATGACATGGACTCTAAAGAAATTGCTGGATAAAGTTCAAAGAACTTGTCATCTGGTACCGATCACAGACCTATGGCTGCATGTAATGGCCCCTTGTGGCTTAAGTACCTACTAAGATGTAGTAGGTGCTTTAATTGCTTTTAAAAAATGTTCTTCGTTTGAACTTCAAAAGGCTTACTACCTACAGAAGAAGGCAAACATCTCTAGTCTCATTTCTGAGATGGGAAACAGAAGCAGAGAAATGGAGTGTACTCTAGATCATAAAACACAGTATAAAATGTGGAAATCAGATAAAAGCCTAAGTTCCTGTGTTCCAATGCAAGTTTTTGCCATTAATCAGTAGCAATGCGGTCTCATGTTCCAGAGTCAGAACTTTAGGAAACTTAGACCAGAAAGGTCTTTACAGATATTTACTTTTACTCCTGTATTATGCTTGCAATATCTTTCTGATTTCCACCAGCACATGCATCAAGTGCCTTAACAACAGTAGCAGTGATGTGATTGCTACACATCATGCATCTTCAGTTTGACTTAGAAGTAAACACTGAGATCATTAATCATATGGATTTATGTATTCAAAAACTTAAAATTAAAATCCAGTTACAGATTTATAGCTGTCTGGGAACTACTAATTCATTCAAATATTTTGCGTGCATTCAGTGCCCCAAAACTAACAAATAGATATGTGTTTTTTAAAAGTATGTATGAGCCAAGATGGTGACAAGGCGGACAGAAATACACAGCCTCAAGCTACAGTTATAAACACTACATTATATAGGATGAAATAGTGAAGAATATTTTCTTTCTTATTTTATATTTTGATTGTGTTTATGTCTATCAAATTAACTTAACTAAAAGAAAGAGGGACAAAACCTGATTCGCCTTTAATGCTTTGATAGCTACAACTGGGATTGTTAAGTACATGCTAATGATCTTTGGCAGTCATCACTCAAATCTGGCCATTCCTTGTCACAGAGATATACACAGATATAAAATTCACCAAGAATTCTAATGAGGCCAAGAAACTACTGTGTTTTCAAAAATAGCACTTAGGCATTAAAGAGTGCAGCCAATACCACAGAGACAAGGACAGCTGCACTGGGATGGCAGCACTGCTCTCCTGCACCAGTGTCTATCCTGTGTGGCATCAAAATTTCCTGGGAGATGGCTGGCGACCCACTCCACTTTCTCTGCTGTGCTGCACTGTCTGATGTCTCCACGTGGTTGATACTGGCTCAGAGTTTTTGAGCTGTAACAAAACAGCTAAATTAAATAGTTCTAGATTTCAAAAGTGGATTGGCTTCCCAGACTGACTTCTAAATGCTGTATGACGTGGAGAATTCTGAGACTGGGAATGGAGCACCTGGTGTGAGGGATCACTGCAACACTGGCTGGTGCTGACCTCCATCATGGGGTTCAACAGATTTCTTCCAGGAAAGAGAGTTCAAAGAGATTTAAGTCTCCTTGGAACTACAGGTACTTTGGCAGTGGTACCAAATGTTATGGAAACTGACCCATCTTTTACCAGTGATGATACCAGTGATGGCATAAATAAGTTATTCCTCATTTCAACTGCAAATAAAAAAAAAGTATGCCATAAACTTCCTCTTATGTGAAAAAGTTACAAAAACACTGTAAACACCTTGGCACCTGACAAATAATCAATTGGATTCAATGCCGGTGCTCCCCAGAAACATGTGACTGCACTGCATCCGGACCACAAATATTTCTGAATGACTGTGTGTGCTGCAGAGATGGCCTTAAAGTAATTCATAAATATGCAACGTGTGCGGCAGAAATACCTCCACACCACTGAGATATCCATCTCCCATTAGATGCCAACTAAGAGATGTTTCTAAGAAAAGTGAAGAAACAAATAAACAACCGATAATTCTCCAACAACAAAAGTGTAAACCAGGGGAAAAGAGAAGGAAGATAACAATGGCCCCTACTGACTTTGTGGCATCTGGTGGCAACTCAACAAAACACAAGAACATGGCAGTACCAGCAAAGGATTAATATGATATAATCTTGAAGTCACAGACACAAACTACAGGGAAAAATTAAACCTCCTTACCTCCTTTTCAGACTATAAATTGCAGTATTGGATCTGGGTGGGATAGAATTAGTTTTTTTCTTGGCGGACTGTACGGTGCTGTGTTTTGGATCTGTGATTAAACCAGTGCATACACCAATGTTTTGGCTATTGCTGAATAATACTTCAGCAGCATCAAGACTTTTGCTTTTCCCACTCTGGCCCCAGTGAGTAGGATAAGAGTAGGCAAGAAATTGGGAGAAGACACAGCTGAAGGAGTTGACCCAAACTAACCAAAGAGCTATGCCATATCTTACAATGTCATGCTCAGAAACAAAAGTTCAAAGAAAGCAGGAGGAAGCAGAGACATTTATGCTTATGGCACTTCTATTCCCAAGTAATCATTATGTGTCCTGAAGCCCAGTTTTTCAGAAACTGACTAGAAATTTGCCTAATATTTTAACTTTCTTTGCTTGTGCCTGCAGCTTTTACTTCAGCTATTAAACTGTTACTTTGAACCACAATTCTTCTCACCTTCCACTTTCTCTCTTTTCTGTAGGACAGGGGAGTGAGCAAGTGGCTGGGTGGATGGTAGTTGGCTGGGTTTAAGCCACTGAGATTGCTTACCAAAAGACTTACATCTTTAACTTTAGAAACTTTTTTTTGTAACTCAGGAACATATATCCTGTTAACTGTTCTCTTCCATGATGTATGAAACTCAGAACATATTACAGGCTCTTTTTTCCTACATATTATGTTATAAATTCCGTTATAATATTTTCCAAACACAAGACACTGATACTTCTCACTAAACCTACAGAAATCACTGGAGCAATTCCTATATCTTCCCCTTTCTCTGTTCCATGACATTTAACCACGCCCTTTTTCAACAATTTTAATACTGATTTGGGAGTGGGGAGCACAGAAACAGGGGCCAAGGCGTTCTATGATAATTTCAAAGAGACAGTCAGGAGCAAAGGTAGATTTCTTTCTTCAGCTGCATGATTTTTCCCTCTCCCCCCCACCTACTCTGGTGTGAGTGACTTCCCCATTTAGATGCATGCATTTGGATGGCACACTCAGTATACGAAAAAAAAAGACCTGTATTCTTTCTGCTCTACTGCTAAGGACAAGAAAAAAGTCTGCATTAAGCTGCCAGTTTTCTTTGTGAGACGTGAGGCAGCACTGAACGTAAATTGCATTTCCACTCTCTCTTTCAGCTCTTCTTTTACACACCACAGTACTGACAACAATCACTGAGCTGAACAGATATGACACAGAAGACACTGTCGGAACAAATCAGCATCTTCGTTTTCCAGTGTTAAAATAACAAAATATACATTTGGTTACCAGTTTAGCTAGAGATGCTTCTGAAGATAAGTAGGTTTTTAGCATTGCATCATTCTGGGAAATTCATCATATGTCAAACATCCTGAAATTAATATAAATGTATCAATAAATTAGGAATATAAAAAATTTTAAATGGGAAAAGAATAACAACTATTTCACAGTAGATTATTAATCTAAGCCCTTCAATGCTGATGTATTCTTGATAAAATATTTTATTAGCAGGAAAAATATTTAAAGTAAGCTTATGAGAAAGATTAAAAGACATTTTAAAGGTACCATGGGCTCCACACACTATACTAACATAAACAGGTGATATTTTACATTTCTCACATCCCTCATAAATTCTACTGTGTTCTCGAAAGGACAACCTGCACAAAAAAAGTGAGAGAAAGAAATAGAACTCAGGAGCAGGTGAGTCTATCACCAACCTCTTAATGGTTTTTTAACAACCTACTATGCACTAAACCCGAAAAGAATTATTCATGGTATTTGTCTATTGTACTGAACTGTGAGCCAGGGAAACGTTTGATTCCCTAAGGAACTTTCATCACAGTGCATGGTGGTATTCTGTCCTCCTCAGTCATTTCTTGTGCAATCATGTCTACTGCAACCTATCCAATCTGCTCCTAATCCACATCCTGCTTTTGTTGTGACTAAATTAACATTAGTGGTGCCAAAGATATTCCCATGAGTTCCAATGTTATGAAGTACTCACTGCCTGCAAATTCTATTGACTGTATTTGAGGTATTTAGAGTCAGGAACGGAACAGTTAAAAATTTCTTGGAATAAAAAATTTTAACTTCTACATTTTTCCTGCTTATAAACAAGGATAACTACTCTTAATTCACATGCTCATTTATAACTTTGAATTACTCATCACCCTAAAGGATCCGAACATACAAAGCTAGTTTAACTAACACTTAACACATTAATACTCATCCAGCAAATTCAGTGATGCTTTAGAAACATACGATGCAGCTTCGCACATTGGTTTGATCAATAGTTCTTTTTACATAGATGACATAAAGGAATAAAGGCTTTCAATCACCAAATAATTGTATTCTTTAAATACTCTGTCACTGTCAATCAGTAGAAGCAGTTATCTCACTGACTTATGCAGAGTTTTCCATAATTCTTTGAATAACAAGTTGGCACTAAAGACTGTTTTCCTTAAGGAGTGAAAATGTGTGTCACTTTACACTTCAGTAAATCTTACATGAGTATGTTTCAATGGTGTGTGTATTTAAATCTGTTTTAGTCACTGGCATTTTGTTTTGGTATTTTTCTCCTACCACTGTTTGTCCACATTTGATTATAAGGAGGTAGCTGTTTGTTTATAGGCAAGTGTGATAGTAGTAAAAGCTAGGGAATGAGAGCAGAGGTAACAGATGGGTCAGAAAGAATAAGAGAAAACATATATAAATACACGTATTTTTGCTTTGCATCTTGACATTTTTCCCAGATTGGGGAAAAACAGTATTTTATTTCCTGGTACCGAGTGAAATATATCCCTAACACCACTGTGATTCATTACTTTATTTGAGATTTTGGGATGTGGATGGGACTAGTTCTTCAAAGAACAGAGAAGTGTCTGACAAATGCCGGACCTCCCACTGATTTCACTAGATGCTACGTATCACTAGGGCTGGGACCCACAAACTTATCAGTTCTGGATAACTGCAAGAATAACACACAGGAGAAGCACTCCTTTGATGAGCACTTCATAAATTTATGTTAATGCTAGGTTTACACAGCCTTGCCCGTGGCTGAGGCAAGCTTTTACAGTACCCAAAGAACTGGGGGAAAAAAAGGGCTATGCCAAGATGATTCATGTTGTTGCCTCTCAAACTTGCTGTTCTAGAAAGCCTATGGGTGGGAAACGTGGGGTAAGAAGTCACACAGGCAGGAGAAAGATGCAGTAACATTACCTCTGAATACTTTTTGGTCACCAATACCTGCAGAAGATGTTGGTGTATAGCCATGGACACACAGCAGCTAGTAAGATAAGTACAATGAAAAGACAGCTTCTGAAAACAATGCTCTTTGAAATATGCCCTTTCCTTCTATCCGTTTAATCACTTATCATTGCTTCTACTCACCTTTGTATAGTTTTCCGTTTTCTCAATCTTTTTTCTATACCTCTGATCTTTCTAATTTCTCATTCTCTATTCTTGGTTCTTCACCCTTGTTACATTTTCCCCTCCCACTGCTGGGTTTGTTTCTTTTACATCTTCCAATGTGCTTTATCCTAAATACTTCTCCACCCTCAAATATCATAGCCAATTGACATTTTGAGCATGTTATGTGATTTACTGTATCTTGTCATGTCAGACAATAACTTTTATGTATCTTGGTTAATTTTCATGGAGGAAAGACTTAAAAATCAGTCTTCGGACTTCCACTTTTCTAAACATGGATCAGCAAACAGTGTATCCATTCAGAGGGAGACTAAATTACAAACTCACAGCTATTCTTAGACACTGGAAAATCTATTGAAACCACTATACGTGAAAGAAATGCATAGAAAACCAGGTTTCTAGAGCTCATGAGGAGAACTTGATTACTGCTATAGATCACTCTTTCTTCTCCTCTGCCCACTAGAGAAGTAAAGTGTCTCCAGAGTATACCTACAAAACTGAAGAGTCCTAATGAGGGCTAGAAATACATTCTTTGGCTGTATGCAGTAGCAGATACTGTATGAGACAGACAGCTGGTATACAGTGAGCAGACAAGCCTGTCACCAGGGAACCCAAGTAAGATTATTCACTGGCTAGAAAATATCCAATGATTACTTTTTATTTAAGTTGAGAAAGGAATATCATTTCTACTTATTAAAGCTCCAGACATAATTTTTGGGAAGAGGATACTTTACAGTTTGTCTGGCATTCAGCATGATTTAGGAAGTTAGAGTTCTGCTTATTTGAAACAGTGAAGAATTTGACAGTATTGGTTTTGGTTTTGAATATTCTGAGTGAAAATCTGAAACAACAGTACATTTTTTGAAAGCTGCTGAAGAGACATTTTTGTAAAGACACTGCAGACCCTGGTCAGCAAGCACCATTCAGTGTAACACGCTAACTGTCACATGGGTAGTAGGCTAGTGAAGTTAACAAAAGAATCAAAGGATCTGACAGAGAATATGAATTTCAGCTAGGGTTCCTTTATTTTGTGCATGTGAAAATGAACAAGAATTACAGAATTACAAAACTGCATAGTACTTCGATGGGATTAGAAGGAAGTAAGTTAAACAACAGCTCTTCTCATAATTGTAGTTGGTGTAAACTAAAGAACTACTACATGCATCAATCTCTCAGCCAACTGCAGCTTTTACTTTGTGATTAATTTTTTAAATGTACAATTATTCGGGTCCCTTGAAATAGCTTGTTTCTTGTTCTTGGTTTTTATTTGAATGAAAGATAAAACACTGCTTTATAACGGGTAACTGAGTTGAAAACATACCATTTTTTGAGACCAGAATCACAATAGCCTAACTTGGCAACTCCTGAGGTAGTCTTTTGTACTCACACACATCTACACACTTTTCTTGAAACAAAAGTGATTTTAGACAGACCCTCCACTGGCATCTGGTTAGTGGGTGGGTAATGAACTAGCAAATCACTACAGCTTACAGCAAAGTGTCTTCCCAAGACAGCAAGACCTCTGAAACTGGGTCCCTGCACAATGCTTTGGTAACGTTCTGTCAGCAGAGCTGTGTGAGCATGAGTCTTCTAGCTTCTAGGGAATAAATAAATAAATAAATAAATAAATAAATGATTGGAAAGGCTTGCAGGCATAAAGGGAGACTAATTAAAGTCAATGAACAAAATACAAGTAGAAAAAGACTACCAGAGGAATGTAAGGAAATAAAATGGAAAGTGTGGAAGGAAAAGAGATGAAAGCATCAACAGAAGGAAAAAAAAAAATCTTTCCTAATTGTGCTTTCAAGAGTGTCCCTAATGGATTTAATCTCATCCAAATTCTAGCAGAGAGCATGTGCTGAAAATGCTGCAGATGGCTCAGCTCAGCAGCAGAGATGGCTTGGAAGGGAAACAGTTCCTGTGGCTGTCTCAACAGATTGTTTACTGCAAAGATACCGACAGTGCCCAGTCATTGTCATGAAACAGTGCTTGTTCCCTTATTTGAGACTTCAATCTGGGCATTTCAAATGGCAGACTTGTCTGTGGTTTAAACCAGGAGGGTCCTTGATAGTTCGTTTCCTGCTGTTGAGGAAGAGCCCAGAAGGTTTCCTACTTTTTAATAGCAAGCAGTATGAATGGGAAAAGCTGAGCAGTATACGTCTCACTGAAATCTTCACTGTGGAAGTGAATCCCTCTTTCAATAAATCACACCATGAAAAGCACATTCATTCATATAAGCTTCCATGAGTTCTAATCACTTCAATCACTTAGTGTCATTGTTCACACCACTGTTGGTATTCTGTTGTCTTCTCTTCCTTTCCCAGTGTTGCAGTGACACTTCTACAGCAAGTCGCAGGCTATCTCACAGGTTACAGTCAGTCACTATGAAGTGAGCAAGGAAATCTGTATGTCACTTTGATTGATCAATACCCTTATGCTTTCACAACTATTACTGAGTAAGGGCACTTTTCTCTGGTCAGCATATAGGTATCCCTTCTTCCTTCCCATTTTTAAATCTTTTTTCTCCATTTGAATGAGTATAACTGATTATTATCCTGAAATTATTAGTGTTTTATATTTGGCCTTAAAAATCCAATTTTCTTTTTTTTTTTTTTTTTCTTTTTTAAGACAGAGAATGATGAGGGAACAAACATTTGTTTTCAAAAGGATGCAGATACATGTCTTTATTAATTGGGCATCTTGATTTTAACTGCAGTTAAAAAATAGATGGATATTTATTCAGTCACAAGGGAAGAAGCATCACATTAGATTCCAGAAATTATACTTGACTTTTGGGGGAATAAAAAAAATTTTTAAAAAAAAAAAAAAAAAAAAAAAAAAAAAAGGAAGAGGAAAAAAAAAAACAAAAANAGAGAAACAACAAAAACTCAACCAATTTGGTTTGCCTTAAGTGTAAGCCACAGCATGCCCAGATACTTGAAAACTACTTTTTTCACTTTAACTCATACTGACTAACATTTTATCTCCACCTTCATTCAGTTTGGTTCAAAGGTGTTAGAAAGCTAAATTATTTCTCTGGATCCATTTGCTAGGCATTTAGGTAAGCATAGATGTACCTGAGAACATGCTGGGGAAACTGAAAACCAAATAAAAACCTACTAAAAAATCCCTACTGAGAAAGTGTTTGATCAATTTATAAAGTGTTTTCTACAATATTGAGTCTTGTGATGGTGTAAGAACAGCATCAACAGACCCAAATTGTATTTTTTGACTCCATCTTTTGTAATGCCAGTGAAATCTCTACCTTTTCCCAACATCTTTTTCCAGTATAACCCTCATCATATGTTAATTTGTCTCCAAAGGATTAACAAACAGCTGGAGTGAGACAGTTCTACAGCACACACTCCATGGTGCTATCTCTATTTACTGGGAACTCTTATTATGAGGACACACTGAAAATGAATAGGCACAGGGTTTTTTTATCCAGATAGAGTAAGAGGTAAAACTAGTCAAAAGAAAAGACAATTGATCACATAAATAAAAGATTTGAGATTTAATCTAATTCCTACTAGACAAGTTCCCATATCACAAAGAATATTGTTGTTTTCACATATTTTGGAGCTTATTTTTGTACACACATCCCTGAATTTAATTTGATGAGTCAAATTTGTGCAACATCAATGAGCTTGGCATGAATCCCCTATCCAGATCAGGCTGAGAAATACTCTTCCTCTGACAACTCTAAGAGAATAAGAGAATCTTTTCTTACTTCCTTCTCTTCCTCCCTTTTTTTTTTTTTTTTTT
>VXBW01002081.1:29480-45156 GCA_013400375.1 Thinocorus orbignyianus | reverse complement strand
CCCCCCCCCCCCCCAATCCTTCAAAGAGTAAATCTCATTTTAGCTGTATCATTACGTTTAAAGAGCTGCAAATGGTAAAGAATGCATACAGGGAAACAGTCATCACAGAAATACTCAATTCTGAGCCATGAAAGATATTCTAGTATTTTCAGATTATCCACCCAAAAATCTAAATAACAGAAATGGAAGAAAAAACGGTTTGCAGGATCTGTAAGAGGGTATTGACTATTCCTTATAGAAGTACATCTTCAGGAAATGTGGGATGTATAAAGAAAACAAATGCTTAAAAGACAAAAGTAAAATACTATTCCTTGTATAGGTGGAAAGCTGAGAGTTTACTATGGGAATTGTGTAGAAAATTACATTCAAACTGTACAAATGAAGAAAGATGTTCCACAGCAAAGCAGAACAATATGTACATAAAGCAAGTAATGACTGTTATTGCCCAAGAGAGGTGGCTGGTACTAAACGTTAGTGGAAACAGATCTTTACCTTCTCCTGTAAATCTGTATTCCTAATTAACACAAACTAAAAGCCTAGCAGAATCTTGAGTTTGCACTTGTAAACCATTGTGGCAACATCTTTCAGTCCCTTTCAAACAAGCTTATTTTCATTAGAGCAGCTTCCATAATAAACAATAACTGCACAGATTTAGAGACCTAATTTTATTTGGAGTAGAGACAATTTCATGGCCTTTCTTTCCAGAAGGGAGGAAGTATATGCAACAAGGTTGAGAAGTTATAGAAGACACTGTAGCTACTTAACATTTTTGTAGCAGACTCAACCACAGAAACTAGAAACTCCTGTAGGAGCTGGGAAACTCCAGTTTGAATCCTGACCCTCCAAGCTGTAAAGCCATACAGGAATGTTGGGAAGAAGGAGCCCCCTCTGTAATGCGTAATATTTAATAGCAATTCTGTGATATATATGATGGGTGGAGAGGCAGAACAATGGTTTCACTGCTGTCAAGACACAGTCCCAGAGCTGGCTTTAAGGTGTTTTCTTGTGCTTTCAGTTGTGGCATGGATTGTTGCCAAGTGGATGGTAGTGTTCTGAAACACAATTTTAGAAACAGGAGCATAAGGTAGGATTCCTCTTACTTGATCTTAGACTATAAAGGGAGACCAGGATACAAATTCACATGTAGATATTTACAGTTACTAGAAGAAAACACATCCCTATGCCTTATTTTAAGATTCACTGCCATTTTTGTTTTCCCAGTGGCTGTGAATGCAGCTTTTCCAGATGGATCCCAATATATCTGTAGCGGTTAATTCTTAATCTTATCTGAAAATTCATCTGGTGTTAACCACAGGCATTCACTGGGAATGTCCCTAACTTTCAAATTGTTCTTTGTTATTTTAGTTGAGCCTGTAGCTGTTTTAGAACGAATAAATTTGCAAGGGTTACAAATGCTGGAGGAGAAAACTATAAACTGTAGAGTGATGATGTTACATTCAATTTGTCAAGGAAGTTTGTTGTCATTTGTATCAGGACTTTAACTGACCAATGAAAAATATATCGGTAGGTGGTCAGGTGTTTAGTGGTGGTCCAGCTGATAATTTTTTAACACTGACTTGCAAATTATTAAGCTAGCAAATTGTGGTTGGATGCAATCATTATATACACAGGACAAGCACAAAAGAGTGACAACTCTTGAAGTGAACTTCTCTGAGCAATGTTTGCAGAAGCATCCTTCTCCCTACCTTCCTTAATACTTTACTAAAATTTTGCTAAGGAGTCCTCCCAGGAACTGTGGAAGAAGCGGCACACTGTAATAAGAATCACAATTCTTTAAACATCTGCAAGCAAAGAATGCTTCCATGTAAGTTTGATTTTCTTTGTTTGTTTGCTTGCTTATGTTTTTTTAACAGAAAACTCAAGTTAAGGAAAAAAAATATCTTTTGTTTGTTTGTTTGTTTCCTAGAATAACAGCAATAATAAAAAACACTGGCAGGATATATATTGTCAAAACAGAATTTCTCTTTCATAAAGGAATCTTCATAAATGAGTATCAATAGTTCTCTTGTTGTCTGACAGAAAACGGGAAAGTTTCTTATAAACTAGTAATTAATTTCTAATTTAATTCACGTGTACAGTACTTGCTACTCAAATACTCATAACAATTTTTGCATTGGCATAGGAAACGCATTTTCATTAACAAAGTCCTTCCTCACACGTCAAGGAAAACGATCTGTTGTTTTTCCTTTTAAACTCTCTGCTCCTTCTTACCCTTCTAAAATATCTGTGTGGCTGTGCAAAAATGGATTCTTTAGGGATGATGCCTGGAAAAGATATGCTCTTCATAAGTTACCTATTCATTGCACACTGAAGTCAAGAGGGTGGGGTTTTTTCCCCATATGCTTCAGACAGCACTGGATAAGAAATGCGTTTTCAAAGCATGGTCTGGAGATGTATGGAAATCCTATTGACCGTTGGCATTCATATGACTAAGACCCATATACACTGATTTGAACACCCAGGGCTAAGACATTGATTTTTTTGCAGGCTTGGTTTATAAACTGCTGTAGGGTTTTAGCACCACATGTCATGCCTTATACCTTAGCATTAACATATTTTTTTCTGTCCTTTGTTAAATCAAATAGGTTTTTCAGGCTACCCAGATGTTTCAAATTAAAGCTATGATTCCCTCATGGACTTTAGCTTGTTATAGATTTTCTTAAAAATTTCAGCAGCCTCTTTTGCTCTGAAGAGATAAGCCTAGGAGAGATAACCTTTGCACAGACAAAGCACCTGTATTTGCAGAATCTTAGTCCAGAATCATCTGTACACTGCTCTTAAAAACCCCAGTTGTTTTTAGTTAGTTCCAGAAAGCAGAGAGAAAACATTCTACTTCCTGTCAGTTGTGTAAGAAATATTATAGCTTGAAAAGAACAATAGCTTTATTTTTATTTCCTTTTTATCTGTTTCTCTAAGCAATATATGGTATGGAAAAAAAAGCAAATAAAAAAAACCAAAAACCCAATTTCACCTATGTTCAGTCAATTAAAACTCTGAAATCCAGGAGATTTTGAATTAAAAATAATTGGCATATTTGACACTGATATTCTGTGAAAGGATCTTATTGCACCGGTCACAGAGATGATAATAATGATGTAAGCTGACAGGAGAGTAATCCAATACATGAAAAACAAAGAAGCAACTTAGTCCAGCTGCAGCAAATACTGCAAAGGAAACAGTGAATCCTTCCCAAGGATTACAACACTGAATACTGTGACACCAAGGGAAATTTGCATTCCATCACAGACAGATTTACATTAAACATAAAGCTACCTGTAACTGAAAAACAAGTTTAGAAAAGACTACAGCAGATTACAGTGCTTCCTTAGGTTAACACGTCTACCCCTCAGCAATGTCAAAAATATAGATCTATACAAATAATTGCTTTTTTACTTTGGTGGCCAAATCTACAAATAATTTGAGAGGTACCACTTGAAGGAAAAATAAAAATATAAAAGAGAAAGGTGTTAATGTCATAATAGTTGAATTTAATTTAAAATTATAAATATTTTCAGACTGGATGAAACTTATTTTTTTTTTCTATGACAAATGACGCAGTCATAAACATTATTAGCCACCCAGAAGCAAAATATGTCTGAAAGCCATGCATTCAGCACCAGTTAACACCTTTATGATAATATTATATCATTATATAATATTATGCATCTGTTATTATACAGACTATTATTTATTTAGTTAGTTTTAGATTTTTATTGTGGATACCATCATTTAACTTTGCTTTAAAATACACATTTGGCAAAACTGAAGTATGTATTGCTTTTGATATCTGCTAGAGGTAGNGGGGGGTCTAACTAAGAATGTCTAACTGGGTAGCTACAGAGCAAAAAGCCGAAGTTTGAGAAGTATGAGTGAAAATTACTAACTTCCAGTCTTCAAAACCCTTGAATTTCCATGGATTATATAAAGTTTACTGTCAGAAACATAGAAAGACAACCATAAACTTTGACAAGCATTGCTATTGAAATATCTTATTCGGANTTGCACAGACAAAGCACCTGTATTTGCAGAATCTTAGTCCAGAATCATCTGTACACTGCTCTTAAAAACCCCAGTTGTTTTTAGTTAGTTCCAGAAAGCAGAGAGAAAACATTCTACTTCCTGTCAGTTGTGTAAGAAATATTATAGCTTGAAAAGAACAATAGCTTTATTTTTATTTCCTTTTTATCTGTTTCTCTAAGCAATATATGGTATGGAAAAAAAAGCAAATAAAAAAAACCAAAAACCCAATTTCACCTATGTTCAGTCAATTAAAACTCTGAAATCCAGGAGATTTTGAATTAAAAATAATTGGCATATTTGACACTGATATTCTGTGAAAGGATCTTATTGCACCGGTCACAGAGATGATAATAATGATGTAAGCTGACAGGAGAGTAATCCAATACATGAAAAACAAAGAAGCAACTTAGTCCAGCTGCAGCAAATACTGCAAAGGAAACAGTGAATCCTTCCCAAGGATTACAACACTGAATACTGTGACACCAAGGGAAATTTGCATTCCATCACAGACAGATTTACATTAAACATAAAGCTACCTGTAACTGAAAAACAAGTTTAGAAAAGACTACAGCAGATTACAGTGCTTCCTTAGGTTAACACGTCTACCCCTCAGCAATGTCAAAAATATAGATCTATACAAATAATTGCTTTTTTACTTTGGTGGCCAAATCTACAAATAATTTGAGAGGTACCACTTGAAGGAAAAATAAAAATATAAAAGAGAAAGGTGTTAATGTCATAATAGTTGAATTTAATTTAAAATTATAAATATTTTCAGACTGGATGAAACTTATTTTTTTTTTCTATGACAAATGACGCAGTCATAAACATTATTAGCCACCCAGAAGCAAAATATGTCTGAAAGCCATGCATTCAGCACCAGTTAACACCTTTATGATAATATTATATCATTATATAATATTATGCATCTGTTATTATACAGACTATTATTTATTTAGTTAGTTTTAGATTTTTATTGTGGATACCATCATTTAACTTTGCTTTAAAATACACATTTGGCAAAACTGAAGTATGTATTGCTTTTGATATCTGCTAGAGGTAGAAGCAAAGTCCTGATAACATTGACAAACATGATTTAGGTATAAAGACATTGTAAACAGAAAATGGTGGACAAATAACAGGTTGACTGTTTTCAGTTTTTAAAAAAATATACCAAAATCTCCAAAGAGAAGATTATGAAAAGTACCAAAAGCAGTGATTTTTCGTCTTCTATTATTTTCCCTGAATTCATCTATTTTTCATGAAGCAACTATAAATAATGTAAGCACTAACAAGAATACATTTATTTCAAACTTTTGTATAAAATTTTGTTTGAAATGCAATTATTATAATTTNACCATTCTATCTGGAAAACCAGATAAATTTAGTAAACAATTTTTACTGACCAGTTTTTCATGATCACACAGCTGTCAAAACTAGATTTAACTGCAACATATGAAGTAGCCTGCCAATGACAAAAATATAGACTATATTTTTACATCATGTTGAATGCAATAACAAGAAGCAAGTCTTGACTTTTGCTGGGTATTTTTTGTTTTCAATTTTCTATTCAACTTTAGCAGCCACTTTAACATTGTTTCTCTGATAAGCAGGTTTTTTTTCTCCACATTTGTATTTGCCAGTTGGATGATCTGCTGCTACCAAATTAACAAATTAGGGTTACCTTCGGAAGAACCCTGCTCCCAGTCTATTTCAGTGAGTTAGAAGTATCCCCAGTAGATACTGATAACTATTAAATTGTAATTTTAGGGTAGAATGACCATTACTTCAAGTAACAGAAGCAGAATTGGCAAATTATTATCTATCATAAATACAGTAACCTTGGAAAGTTGTAGAGTCATAAAACGCACATCACAAAGACAACTCTACGGATGAAAAAGGACCTGGTATTAACGAGCAGCAGAGCACCATCAGTCTTCCTGATAGGTGGACATAGATTAATCTGCTGTTCAGTGGTTCATGGCAAATCATGGAATGCCTACCTTTCTTTACACTGAAAATGCTACTCCCTTTACTTGTCAAGTTTTTCTCTTAAACACAGATTAATCTCTTCCTTCCTGTGGTGGTAAACTCAGTCTATCTTTGCTGAACTCCAATAACTACCTCCTAATTTTATTCTATTATATTTTGTGCTATAAATTTTCACTCAAATAGGGTACTAGTAGATTGTTCTGCCATTTATTTTAAATAGATTAAATTAAGAAAGCAGAGGTCTTGCTGTGTTTTGATAAGAAGCAATGATAATTGTATTTTTGAAATAATTGCCATATAACATCTTTTAAAAAATATATTCTCTATTCAGCTTAGGTGTTCTATGTATCATGTCGGTCAGATTCTGAAGTTTTTAAAGTAACCACAAAAAAGCTCATACCCTATATTTAAGCACTGGAACACAAATGAAGCTCTCAAACTGCCTTTTATCAGTTTTATCTTGAAATCTGTACAATACTGTCAACCTGGAGGTGAATTTTAATTTTAATTTCTCCAGAGGATTAATTGATTTTCCAGTGAAACTGAGCCTGGAGCCCTGTGATGTTTCCACTTTATTTCATTGTTGTAGAACTTTTACAATAAATTTCAATTAACCAATATGATTTGTCTTATTTTATCCTAATGTTTATTTCTACCTGCTTAGCTCTCTGTTTTTACTATACTATATGCATACACACAACTATTTTGATTATTTTTTTCATAAAACTGTGTAAACACTAATGAA
The DNA here is from genome assembly GCA_013400375.1 of Thinocorus orbignyianus. NCBI lineage: Eukaryota > Metazoa > Chordata > Aves > Ciconiiformes > Thinocoridae > Thinocorus > Thinocorus orbignyianus. The sequence continues at coordinate 38,378 of VXBW01002081.1, read as the reverse complement.
TTACCCTTATTTAGGTGCAAGATGGAATTAAACATGTTTTCTTGCAGCAATTGTTGTCTATATTTTTGTTATATTTCATATTTTTTTTGCATGATTCCTTCCTTCTTGCAAACTTAATTCTAACAACGTTCCTAATATATTAAGCAAGTTCCATGTTTCTCATAAACTTAACAATGATCTGTCTACATGTTAAAAAATTAGATTTCTGTTTAAGCAATATAATTGTTTGGGAAGATGTATATTTGCATACCTAAAAAAGGAGTAACACCTTAACGAACAGTGCTTGGCTGGTTGAGGTTTTGTTTGGTTGGGTTATGGTTCTTTTTTAAACAACTAGGACTTCTGGTTTTGTTTTTCTTTGTTGGAGTTTGTTGAAAAAGGTGGTAGTGGTAGTGAGTTATTAAAACATTGCAGAAGTCATAGAATCATAGAATAGCAGGTTGGAAGACACCTCAAAGATCACCTTATCCAACCTTCCTTGGCAAAAGCACAGCCTAGACAAGATGACTAAGCACTCCGATTAGTTGAATCATGAAGTGTCCAATGATGAGGAACCTACCACTTCCTGTGGGAGGTTATTCCAACGGCTGATTCTTCCATTGTGAAAAATTATTCTCTTGTGTCCAGTTGGAATCTCCTCAGGAGTAACTTATCTTTTCCCTGTGACTCCTAGTAAAAATGGAGTCTCCACCTTTTTTTTTTTTTGTAGCCACCTTTATCACTGGAACATGGTGACAGTCTTCCCTAAGCCTTCTTTTCTCAAGGCTGAACAAAACCAATTTTCTCAACTTTTCCTCATATAGCAGCCTTCCCAGTTCATAGATCATCTTGGTGGTCCTTCTCTGGACCCTCTCCAGCCTGTCTACATCTTGTTTGTATAGCAGGGACCAAAACTGAACACAGTATTACAAGTGTGAGCCAAAAAAACGCGAAGTAGAGTGGGATAAAGGCTTCTTTATCTCTGCTGGTGACACCTTTGTAGATGCAACCCAGCATCCTGTTGGTTTTCTTTGTTGCTGAAGCACACTGTTCACTAATATTGAGCTTGTTGTTCAACAGGATCCACAGCTCCCTTTCTGTAGAGCTGCTCATCAGTTAGGTAGATCCCAGACTGTGTTGCACTCCCGGATTACATTTTCCACAGTGCAAGATTTTACACTTTTCCTTATTGATCTTCATCTGGTTATTGTTAGCTCACTCTTCCAGAGTAATGAGCTCTTCCTCTAGAGTGGCTCTCCTTTCCGAAGTGTCCACTTGCCCATTCAGTATGGTGTCATCAGCAAACTTCATCATCCAGATCATTTATGAAGATATTAAACAGAAAATCAGTTTTCTGTATTGACTTCACAGTTTGTTAGTCAAAATACTAAAGGACTTTCCTATTTTTCTTATTATCACTTTACTTTCAGAGGTAAAGTAGGGCTCCATGACAATATGGATGTTGACTGTAATTGCTTTTTCACTGTTATTATTTTTTTTTTCTGACTAGGTTAGCTTTAGACATCTATGGAAAAATCTTCCCCTTTTGAAGTTAATACCTGATAATTGTCAGGTTTTTTATAATTTAAACTCTTCCATTTTATATCATACCTTAAAGACGACCATGATAAAAATATTATTGTATAATTTAAGCATAAACTGTAATAAAATTACATTAAAAGGAACATTCTCAAAACAAACATTATAGCCTTTTTGAAATCTTTATTTGATTTCAATCAAGCCCAGAATCATTTGATGTTTGTTATACTACTACGTGAGCTGTCAAGTCTGTACATTTATATATTAACATGGTAGTACAATTACCATCATTTAAATCATTTAATGCTGTTAAATTGTTAAAATTAAAATCTTAAAAGTACTTATATAGAATGCTGTTCCTTTGATAGAGTTAATATGGACAAAAGAGGTAGAAATTCACTAGAGATTTTTTGAAGACTATTTGGAAGATGCAGATGGAAAGGTGGAATAGTAGAAAATGAGGTGTCTACCTTCTCCATCTGATGATAATAGTTATTTATTCTATTAATTGTACAATGTATAATTTGTATGATTTGAAAACACAAGGCAGAAAACTAGATTTTAAAGAATAATAAACATTAATGCTTTGTACTTTGCCTTATGCTAATAAAGACAAAAGAAATCACTTGGTTTGTTTTCTTTCTTTTCCTGGCAAACACTAAGCCAAGAGAATGCCACAGGAAAGGGGTAACCTGTTAGTTTTCAATTGTCAAGTAAAAATAAGATTAAAAACTTGTTTAACTAAAAAAAGGAAATTTTTTCAGAAACATTATGTATGAAAATAGTCTCTGATGTCCAATTAAAATTTAGAATACATTTAGTTATGTGATGCTATGGCTCAATACAGTTCCCTTAGAACCTTATAATGACTTCTACATTATAGTCTTATGCATAAAATTCTGATAAGCATTTCTTTGCTGAGTAGCTCTACAACAAGTCAGTTGAAAAGCTGTTTACAGCAGTATTACCACCTCGCAGAAAAAGTCCACCAAATTTTCACTACTTCCTATTCTAGTTTCCTATTCAACCCAGTCTGTATTACATTGAGTTTGATGGACTTCCAGCATGTTCATTTCAAGCACTGCAATGAGTGATTTCTCCAAGCACCATAACAGAAATACCTGTTAAAATATTTATATAACTTTACTGCCTTAGTGATAGAAGTGAGATCTTACTGTAACTCTTAATAGAAAAGTAGATTTAACAGACAAGGGTTTCACTTCCACGGAGTCCCGAAATGCTTTCTTACAAAAGGTTAGGATTACTTTCTGTTTTATTTATAATCTGAAGTAAAATATGCTTCACAGTGATAGCACAATTAGATTTCTAACAGCCAAAGGTTCTTGCCAGTATTTTAAGCCCTAGAAACAATCCTTTCCTAGGCTTTATTGCCAAAGCTCCTGAATGGACTATTCTTTGCTCGCATGGGTAACAATCCTGCTAAGGATCACAAAATTCTGACTGTAGTGCTAAAACACTCCTGACATCAACCACTGGAGCAGCAAATAGCCTCAAATTTGCAAAATCCTCTAGACCTGCAAACTTTTTCAGGAATTGCTTTGTCATCTATATGTTTGGGGATGACAAATAATAATTTTGAAATGCACTACATTTTTGCTTAAAACAGCAGTAGCTGAGAATCAAAGATTTCAGACATTCCTGATTTCTCAAAAAAGTTCCTGGAGTCTCAAATATTGATTTTTTTGTGCTTTTTTTTTTTCTTTTTCTTTTTTTCTAATATTACAGAAAGGTTAGCTGTCTCCTCTTCCCTCCTTCTCATCTCTCTTAAGAACTTCCTGTCAAAACTTACATCAAGATATAAGGCAATATGAGGCAACCTTCTAGCCAGTCAGTCCCTGTCATGTCTTAAGGCATGGGGCTATTTCTGTCCCCAGCACAGGACTTCATATTTGACTGTTGAAATTCCTAAGGTTGCTGCCAATCCCCATCTCCAGTTTGTTGAACTCCCTCTGATCAGTAGCCCTGAAGAGTGTCACTCACACCTGACAGCCAGTTGGACTTTCAATCAGTGACACCTGCCCTTTATGCCTGACAATCCCGCTTCTTTCTCATGCACCTCGTAACTCACCCGTTCAGTCCGTATCTCCTTACTCCAGCTGGAAAGATAGTGTGTCAGACTGTCAGACTTGCTAGTGTCAAGGTGAGCCACTTTCTCTGCCTTCCTCTTGTCCACAGAGCTAGTTTCTTCAAAATAAAAAGGCAGTCAGGTTCATCTAATATAATTTAACCCTGGGAAATCCACACCGGTTATTCTTAGTCAGTTTCCTGTCCTTCATGTGCCTGGAAATTTGTTCCCAGAGACAGGGGTGAGACTGACCAGCCTCTGATTCCCTGAATTATTGTTTCTCATTTGGGGAAATGGCTAAAAACATTTGCCTTTTTCTGTCACTAGGATAGCCTCCACTCTTTAAATGACACAGCCTCACAACACAGCTTCTTCAACATATTCTATCTGGCTGAAAACATCTTTTTTAAGCCACTCTATCTGATCTCAAGAACTTCTGCATATTCAAGTTAACTAAACATCCCTTACTTGATTATCCTCTATTGTGCGTAATATGTAACCCCAAAACCTGCTACTGCACTTGGAGATTAGGGAGTCCTAGCAGCAGACTGGTCTCAATAAGACTTAGGCAAGGAAGTGATGGAGTACTTCACCTATGTCATTTACATGCAGAAACTCTTTTGTTTTTGTCCTACATACTCTTCTTCTCTGTCAGCTCCCTTATAGATTTGATTTTCTTTAATTCTACCCCAACACACACGGGTGACACTTCTGTATTCCCCTTTGGTTGTCTTTTTCTACTTCCTCTTCCTATATGCTAGATTTTTTGACTTTATATCATTCTGGAGTTCCCTTTTCAAATGAGCTGGCATAGGCATCAGTTTGCCTGCAAGCCAAAACCAGAAGCTCTTGGGCTTTGAAGTAGCTGACCCTGACAGCCAGGACTCTTCTGGGTCCTGCATTGCTTCAGAGCAGCTTCCCTAAAGAATCTGTTTAATCATTGGCTTAGCAAGTAGAGTTTACTTCCTTCAATTTCCCTGTCTTTAGTCAACTACTTGTCTTCCTTGCTTCCCTCAGGTTCTTAAACTCTTCTCTACTTTGGTCACTTGGTCCCTATTTATCAAGAGCAAATAGAACAGAGCATGTCCTTTTGACAACCCTTCTATCTCCTGCATTAGTAGCAGCAATGGTCCTGACAATCCAGAAATCTCTCAGGTCACCCAGTCTCCCCATCACATGACCCTTTCAGCAGAGTCCAGAACCAGGGACTGCAGCTAGGAAACCTCTGCCACCTGTAGGAAGAAACCTTCATCTAACTTCTTGAATAGAGAGTCTGTTGCCCTTTGGTAGAACTCATCTTGGATCCTAATTCATAATCTCTCTAACATGTTTATCATACCTTCAACAACAGAGCCTGATTGCATCCCCCTGCCTAAGCTCATGTTTTCTGCCTATCTTTCCAAAAAGAACCCATATCCACCACTTCCATAGCTTTTCCACAATATAAGCTATCTCCACATTGCCACAGCACAGTGACTTCACAGAAACTTTCTATTTCCATACTTTTTTATTCAGTTGTTTTTGTTGTTCTTTGTTCTTTGCCAGCTGCATTCAGGCACATGAAAAAGGCCTGTGTCAGTCTGTTGCTTGTCCTGTGCATGTTTCTGCCTTATCCTTCATTCTCCCACTTTTATGTGTGCTTTGGTCTCTATCCTCCAATGACCCTGCTTTAAAACCTTCCTAAGCAAGTTAACAAGCCTATCAGAAAACAAGATCTTGTCTGCTCTGACAGCTAGATGGAAAAATGCTGACATCTCATCCTCTCTACTTTAACACTGAATGAATCAGGTAAATAGGTGAGATATCCACCTGTCTTCGTTGATCATAGGGGGAGCAAGAGGATCACTATTCAGACAACTGTATTTAGGCAAGCTGAATTTCTGATGTTACATTGGAACCTCAGCCTCTGAGGCAGACTTTCTACTAGTCGTCTCAAAACTTTTCCTAATGTTTGGCATATATCTCATGAACAGGCTAGAACCTGACTGTTAGTGGACTTTCACACGTCTTGAAAAAGATCAGAATCTGGGGAAACATAATCTTATTCTAATTAAAATTGGTTGTATACCCGTATCCAGTATTTCAACAGTTTTTAGTCTTTTCTCCATGCGTACAGATTGATACTATCACTATCATCATAGAATTTCTATAGTTTTCTCCACACCGTCTTATAAAGACTTCTGTTCTGTCTCACACAAACCCATCCCAGAGGCAATCTATATGATTTTGATCTGCACTCTAAAATGTCTACAAATCCTCTCAGGCATACTCAGTTTTATGTACATGACTACTTCCAGTTTCATAAAATTCTTAGATGCGATTTGCGTTCATAGTCCTCCACAATTAACAATTTGACTAACACTATTACAGTTCTTTTCTGCTGGCAATCTCAAAAAATGACTTATAAAATTCACAAGCTCCTTCAAGCTTTTTTCCTTCGGTCATCATTGCTGCTCTGTGCTGTTGTTCTGTTCAGGTACAGCAGTTTCTATAATCATTATTTTTTAACCTGTTTCATTACCATGCCCTTTGCTATCATTTAAACTGCACAAGTGACTTATCAGCGCACAAACTCATTGAATTTAAATGTTTTTAGATCGATTCATTCTATGCTATGTTTAAACTCTGTGTCCAAAGAAGCATTTTTGAAATTCTAACTTTATTGGTAAGATTAACAAAAGCTCTATTTCTTGGCCCTTGACACTATGAATGCTTTATTTTATATGGCTAAATCTAGTCTCTCCTGTCCTGAAGCTGTTACTCATTGGCAGAAGACACAGACATGAATCCTGTCAGTGGCATTGCTGCCACTGAAGTGGGATGTCAAAACAGAAAACTATGCCATATATTCTTGATAGGAAGAGGCTATTAGTCTGTTATAATGTACAAATCATTCCTTGGAATTGACCCATAATAACTAACACAAAACATAAAAATTCCTGAAAAGGCAGGCTGTACCATAAATAGTTGCAAAGCAAGGGAAGGCTTAAAGATTTTGGGGGATGCATTGTGGAAACGTTTCTTCTTATTCATGATGTTATAATATCACACAACTTTTGGTATTAGTGACATCACTTCTCGTATGGAGAACATGTTTGACATGACACAATGTGACACGTCCAAACTAATATACAATACATAAAACAAGACTTCTAAGTGCTTTCTGATCTTAGAAGCACAAATTCTTCCTTTTGATTTAGAAAATATTTATTTTTATGAATGTTTTCCTCTCTGACACTCCTTCTTAAGTGAAATATAGTTCCCAATATGTTTCCCAGATTACTAATAATTGACTAAGGTAGGATAAAAATAGTCACAGCATTAAGGGCAATAGGAAAGGTAATTTTGTTAGAGGAACAGAAGTTGGGTTTCTTTTCTCTTGCTTACTTGGTGTGGCAGCAGTACTTTTTAGGTTTTGGAATTTCTCAGTATAAACAGTTCTTCTACCTCCTAACTTTAAGGAACTTTAAATACAACCGAAGGCTGGGAATATTTTGTAATTTTGTTTTCCCCACTGAATAAGAGGGCTTAAAAATGGTAATTTTAGCCCTTTCATTTTGCATGGCTAAAGTTAGAAGTTATCATGGTGGATAACTCATGATACTTCATGCACTGGCACAGGCAGAAAGAAAATAAATTTTAGTACATCTGCTGAGCAATGGCTGATCCTCTACTGATAGCTCCACAGTCCAATCAACATAGGTAAGTAAAGTCCTCTCCAAAAATCTTGGTACTAAGACTCATCAAAAATCCAGAAGGGCAACCATCTAGACAACAATTAGTTCCCTGAAGAATAATTGTTCTTCAGACTGATAGGAATACAATGTATGACAATATGATAACTTGCCTTGGCCCAAGAGGCTCAAGGAATCTGAGTCTTTCCTGTACTCTACAGAATGATTAATAATTTTTGGCAAAGAATTATATATATAAAAGTCATCAAAACAAATAAACAGTCTCTGGTATGACATCGGTTATGTGAAGATGGAAGTGCACATTCACCTTTTGATATTAATGCAGAAAGGACACAATTTCCATACTTAAATTCATATCTTCATTATAATGAGTAAGATTCAATCTATGTAGTAAAGATAAATCCTTAGTTTCAGAATATAATTAAGAAAACTCCATCCTAGTGCGGCATTTGAGAACATGACTGTTGTTATTATTTTCAGAGATATTTTAGATGGGTATTATGAAGAAAATGCAGAAAGAGCTATTGTCAGTCTCCTGGAGTAAGATAGTATTTCCTTAAGTGTCTAAACTTCAAGAGAAAATGATGCTCAATTCAAGAATGTAGAAAAGAGAGAAAAACATCAGGGAGAAAGAAAGGTGTATGGCTTGGGGAAAAAAGCACAGAATTCTAAAAAGGATAGAGAACGTACTTCCATTTCACACTAGCATTTTTTTCTGCACTTACTCCAGTTTTACAGTAATATGCACAAGAATCATACCTAAGAGCTTGATTTTGAAGTAGAATACTTAAAAAGGCCTTATCCATACCTCTTTATGCCATGGGGTTTGTAGGTGGTTGTATGGGTATAAATGAGCCTAAGAGGCACAGAGATTTCAGAAGACACTTGACTATATTGTAAAGGGCTATTAATTCTTATTGAGTAGGGACTATTTCACCTAGCTTGATAATATTTGTGTTCCTTGGTTGCTAGGAAGAGCCAGGAAAAAAGCTATCATAAACAAGCAAGCGAGTACCTAGCTTGGTAACTGAAGATATCGTCTCACTTTATGAAATTTCACTGACATCCTCTTCTGCAATAAAGAAAAAACAATGTCTTTTCCAATCCATGTAGTAGTATTGATTTTTCCCCTTTTTACTGCAAGTTGGCTCTTCAAAAATATAGCAAAATAGAATATCGCTCATCTCAACTAGTCGTTTGGAATAGACCCAAATCATATGAAACAAATTCAGTTTATTCCCCTAAACCAACAAACAGTTCTGAAACATCTTGAGGGATAAAAAAAAAAAAAAATACATAGGCACACTAAATAAATCCTCGAACAATTATCTGTGTTACACAATCTATATAGCATCTAGCCTATCCTCTAAATTGTGCCACTAGGAGTGTTATATTTTTCTTCCTCTTTACTCCTGTCTTTCGGACACCTACTCAAACGCTTCATACTACAGCTTACACCCAGGCCCTTCTAACTGATACTTCCCATCACCTTTTTCTCACTGTGAAATGAGTTCCCACCACATGAGACTTAAAAAAGCTCCAGAATGCCTTTCCTCCCCCCCCCCCCCCCCCCCCCCCCGCGCCCCCCCCCCATATTTC
>VXBW01002081.1:0-29474 GCA_013400375.1 Thinocorus orbignyianus | reverse complement strand
CAGACCTAATAACAAAAAGTTCTGTTCCTGGAAAGGGATAGGGCCACTCTAGATGTGGTAAACACTTTACAGGAAAGATTGCCAAATCTAGAATCGCCCTGCCAGAACTTTTCCTCAGACACATTGATTGCCTCAAATCTGCAACATTTTCTCAGCTGGAGAACAATCTCTCAATTGTAAGATCATCAAAAGTGATACTTGATTATCTTTTTTTTTAAAGTACTATCCAGGATCACAGATTTCTTTCTTAAGGTCATCACACTCTTTTGGTCCCTGACATGCTAGCTAGTCTTGTAGGTAACCCACTAGAGATCACTCCCATGATTCAATGCCCTCTCTATGGAGGATGATTGTAATGGACTAGTTTAACAGCGTAGTCTAACTTCCATCAAATAACGTATCTGGCCTGCCAGACTGGTCAGCTCTCAACTGTACCCCTGCTCCTCAGTCTTGATCAAACATTTAGTAGCCAGAGGTCACAGCTATCAGAGTTAGTGGCTGCACAGTCATTCAGTAGGGAATTGGACCACAGTATGTAGCTCCCAACTGTACCCTTGCTTCCCCATCTCAGCCAAATATTTAGCAGCCAAGGATTGTAGCTCTCAGGACTAGTCGTTGCAGTCATTCAGCAGAGAATAGGATCATACAACACTGACTAATGAGAGAGCCTGACTTTTTGACCCTCCACTTGACCGGCAAACTATACAGTGCAATTCATGGGAATTATTTAAGTGTTGAAAGCGTGAATGAGAAAGTTTGGTTACTGCAGTCAGGAGAGGAAATGTGTCTTGGGGAGGAAGAATACTGTCGAATGAAAGAGACAGCATGAGTTGGATGTCTGTCAGGTAGTGTGGATAGTACAGAATAGGAAGTAAAGAGGAATGCTAATGTCAAGAAAACTTTAAGAGAGACAAGGGTATTAAATATGATTCTTTTGACTAATTCTCACCATTATTCCTCTGAAGTTATAATACAAGAGCCCTACAACATGTGGGCGAGGTATTGATGCATGTCAGATAAGATCACTTGCTATCAGGTGCTTTGCTGTTGCTGTATCAGTTACAGTAAGTTGATTTATCTCTGAGGGATCTCTCTACCTTATGCAACTGCATAAGCGTCTCAGAATTCAGTGGCAGGCAGGAACTGGTACCCTGCAAAAGTGCAATAAGCTGTGTTTTTATATAAGATAGTGGCCTCTTTAACAGTACAGCCAGGAGTGTTTCCCTGTGATTCCTGTGATTTACGTATTAGAGGTATCACATGTTAAAACGGAGGACAGATATGCCTATTTCTCCTCATTTTTTGACCCTTTCAGGGTTGCATTGATGCATGATAAACTAATGACTTCAGAAGACAACTGTAATCTAACAAATCACTACAAAAAACACGTATCAAACATATCGCTCTTTTTCTAGCCATGGAAGTAAATTTGTGATCTAGTCTTTTTTTTCACTCTCTCATTTTCATAAAAGAATGAAGAACTTTTGTAGGATTTCATTTTATTGAGCATATCAGATTTGACATTTTGCATTAATATGCTTTGAATTTCCATGTTATGAAAAATAAAACAAATTTTAATTTTAATAGAACTTGGTTTTCCAAAGTTTATATCAAAATCTTTTACTTAGATGAACTGAATCATGTTATCAGTGCATTAGGGTGTTATAATTCTGCATTTAAAGGACTCTTTTGAACTTCAGTTCCAATATTTTGATGGAGATTTATGTAGTATAGAATCATAGAGTTGTGTAGATTCGAAGGGACCTTTAAGATCCCCTAGTCCAGCCGTCAACCTAACTCTGATAATAAACCATCCCTAAACTATCACTAAACCACATCACTAAGAATTATATGAACCCATTTTTTAAATATATCCAGGGATGGTGCCTCAAACACCTCCTTGGCAGCCTATTCCAAACCTTGATAACCATTTCAGTGTAAAAATTCTCCTAATATCCAATCTGAACCTCCTTCTGGCACAATTTGAGATCATTTCCTTTTGTCCTATTGTGTGTTACTTGAGAGAAGAGGCCAGCCCCTGCCTCTCTACAATCTCCTTTCAGGCAGCTGTAGAGAGCAAGTAGGTCTTCCCTAAGCCCCCTCTTCTCCAGGCTAAACAACTCCAGTTCCCTCAGCCTCTCCTCATATGACTTTTTCTCTAGACCTCTCACAAGTTTGGTGGCTCTCCTCTCGACAGGTTCCAGCACTTCAATGTCCTTCTTCTAACGAGGGGCCCAGAACTGAACACAGCACTTGAGGTGAGGCCTCAAGTATAGCTGCCAAGCAAAGGATATACAAATAATACAGAAATGAAGCACAAACTCTGATTTGCCATACATTTTAGCAAGCCATAAAACATTATGATAAATACATGAAAAGACAAAATGTATTATTCAACAACTGGTGGCATTTACAATTTTATCCAACACTGAGGTTTAGAGAATCAGAGTTCCATGTTGAAATTCTGTCGAGAAAAGCAGAGGATTTTGTATTCTTTTATTTATTTTAAAAATATCTTGAAATATTAATAATTTATTCTCTGAAGCTAGTGAAAAAAGTAGCCGAGACCTTTTGCAAGAATGACCATCCCCAGTTTCTGAAATGTTTCAAAAGTAATGGATTATTGTCCTACATTTTGATAAAAGTTTTGCTGAGAACATAAAATGTTACAATTCAAAGCCATCCACCTCTCAGAGAAGCTAGATTTAAGGCACATTCCTATTCCTGTTGTTTCCTTAGTAAAGTAACTGAAAGAGCTTATACTCAGCATTCAGTATTATGTTTTCTATTCTGATTCACAGAACTTTCTTCATGTAGTGGCTAAAGAGTTTTAATAAGACTTCAGGTTTGTAGTTTACCTTATAAAATATTATTCTGGTTGTACATGAAAACATTTATGCAGCTCAAATAGAAACAAAACCCAGGACTTCTTTATATTTTTCGGGCCATGAAAACTGCATTCTTTTTTTCCTTCCAGCAAGACCTCGTCCTCTTTCTTGGCCTTGGCATTCCATGCTTTCTCTTTCCAAGGGTGATGAAACCCACAAGCAATAATTCGTTAGAAGTATACATGTGAATCTGAGTATTTGAATTTACCAGCAGTATCAGAACTAAGGGTCCAGTGGATCTTTATCACTTTCTAGTACTTTTACAAATCTCTCAACGGTATGAACAGCTGTGGAACAGTTTTAGTATGAGAATGCTAGGTACCAGAACAACTGAAAATCTGTGCATGGAAATGACTTGAAATATGGATATCATCTTAAACCAGGGAAAGCTCTTCTTGTCTCAGTGCTTTGAGAATCTATTACAATAATTCCCACTGATTTCAGAGATATCTACCTGATTAAAGAAGAGCTGATGATATGAAGGCTTCCCAGCTGCTAAACTCAGCCACAAAGTCACTGATGACTTCAACAGATGGTCCTGCTTTTAGGCCATTGAGAACTTTATGAGCCATTTATCCTCCTTCAGGCAACTCATCATATGAAATAAGGAACAGAATGATGTACTAATGTGTTTTGTAATCAAATGCTCTGGGACATGTCTTTCCTGGGTGGCATCCAAATACCCTCAACTTGAACANGAAATATATATATATATATATGTATAAATCAGTGAGACAGTTTGAACACTACTGCAGATACAGTGAGAGTATTTGTGTTGTCATCAGAAATAAAACTAGGTTTGGATGGGTTTTATGAAAGGGACTCTACAGAGGCTGTGAGAGAGCCAGTTATTTTTTCACTCTCTTTTTATTTAATTTCATAACCACAGTAAAGGTACTCAGTAAACATCATCTTATTTCAAAAGCAGCTCCTGGTTTTGAGCATAACTAAATTTGTTCTTGCCTACAGTCAAGTGATCAGACAGTATCTTGACAAAACTCTCCCATGTAGCTTTTCATAGCGTGGGGGTTTTAACATAAGACAAAGATAATGAGACAAAGAATAAACTCCTAAATAGTGGGTATGGAAATAAATGTCCCTTTGTGAAGAATTTGCTTTATTTCTCAATAAAACAGTTGAATTCAGTGTATCTTTAGTCCAAAAATATTTTAGTATAAATTCATATATATGTCGTATGAACATAGTATGTTTTTCTGGAAAAATCTGATGGATCACATCTAGTCTCAGTTCCACCAAAGAGTTCAGTGGGGTTCCCCAGGCAGGACATTTCAACAAATGACTTTTTGTTTTTTGCAAAATGTATCTTAGTGTTTATGGGTGGTAAATCTCTTCAGTGCACAGGAAGGAGACGTCCAAGAGTTCTAGAACCATAAAAATTAAGGACCTGTGTTTAAATTAACCCTTCTAAAGAGAACTGAAACAAGGTGGGGAAAATCTTATTTTTAATTAATTGATTCATTATTTGACACTGTGTTGTGCCCAATCACTCTGTGAAATAGTAGTGAGGGATGTAATCAGTGTTTCTCTACGTGCTCACTCTTACCATCTATCTACTTGAGTAAATGCACAATAAAAGACATTTTACATCCCATACAAGCTACTAATTTAATCTCTTTTAGATCAGGTCTTAATCCTCCCTAATAATAAAAAAAAAGTTATTCGTCTAAGAAGATATTGCAAGTTGTGAGAGTAGAACCACAGAATCTAATTTTTTTTTGTGCATTTTTTTTTTTCTAAGGCATTTGAAATGCATTATTATGATGATTTTAGTTTAGGATGACTGTCCTGTAATCCTATTACAAAAAGCATGTGTTGTAAACGTCCAGTTCTATATTGTAATTTATTTTGTTGTGCTTATTACTATAGCCTCTGCTATAGCCATTGCAGTAGCTAAGGGTTGATAAAGGGGCATCAACAATTCTCAGTAGCACAACTCAGTGAAACTGCAAAGATCTTGTTAGTTGTGGGTTGTAAAATTGCTGATTTTCAATGTTATATTGAAGTTGCAGGTCAGCATTTCAAGTCTGTATTTTCATAAATAATTCATTTCCTATTATTGAGCATTTATGAAAAAAAGAAAGAAAAATGAAATCAACAGGGATGGCAACGTGCTCTGGTCTTGGATGAAAAAATCCCAAATATTATTCTATGTCTCTAGAGTGTGTTTGTAATAGTGTAACCCTAATCAGAATTACTATGGGGTTTCTGACAAGCTATTTATTGCTTAATTCTTTTTCCTTTCTGCACCAATAAAATTTTTATTCTAAACATTTGCTATTGAATAATAGAAGCCTGCTGTGAGATCATTTCCACTGATTGAAGGCTGATTATTTTCATATAGCAGCTGTCACTAGGTATTCCACATTCTTAAACTGTATCATTAGAGAGGAATCACAGATCCATTTGTGACTGTAGATCATGGCGTTCTGGTGACTGTGAGCCTGGTGAGCTAATTTTATACAGAAAGGAAGTGGGAACTCAGTTTAACAAATAAAAAAATTGTTCGAGTTCTAACAATATTTAAGTGAATCGATGAAGGTTATAGTCCCTATCATTGTAACCATGTTGCAATCCAGACTTCTTTGTGGGATTAGACCCTTGGAAAGAGAGAGATAGGGCTATCAAGTTATTATTTCAATGAAGCCCAGTGTCATTCTATTGAGTTTATTTCATTGAACAAAGTCTAGTAGGTTTTGTATGCTACACTTACACTTTTTTTTTCTGTTGATATTAAAACGATCACTAATGATAATCTACTAAGGAAATTTAAAGATTATTTCTAACCACTGTACATGAATATGCTAATATAGAACTTAACAAGCTACAAGATGTGTCAGCAAATTAGAGGTTGTTATATCTCCTAAAGTAAAGAATTTCTGGTTCAGTGTAAGTACACACCTTATAAATCCTTCTGTAGGTGGTAAAAAATTGATTCTGTTAAAATATTCTATTTCAGTTTAGTAGAAAATTGTCAATATACCTCTTTGAAGTAATAATCACCTCAGATAGCCTACTTTAATGGTGATCAATAAGTTTATACATGCCATGGAAAAAAATCTCAGTATAAACTGTAAAGTTTATACCAACTTTTTTCTATTGGTTGCAAGTTTACATTAATTTAATCTTTTCAGATGCAATTACATGTTTAAAACTTATGGTACTGAAATCCTTTCACAGAGAAAGTTAGCTCCAATTCATAAAGGAGGAAGCAAACAAATACATAGATTTTTAAAAGATTAGTTCCATTTTTCTCCTTAAAGCCAGTGAATTTTAGATAATATGGCTGATGCCTCAGATTCTGCCAGGAATTTGGACTGTGTGACTGGTAAAAAGAGGACATAGCCATAGAATCATAGAATGGTTAGAGTTGGAAGGGTCCTTAACGATCGTTAAGCTCCAAACCACTGACATAGGCTTGGATACTTCCCACTAGACCAGGTTCCTCCTCTTAAACACTTCCAGGGATGGGGTATCCACAACTTCTCTGGTCAGCCTGTTCCAGAGCCTCACCAGCCCCACAGGAATAAATTTCTTCCTAATATCTCATCTAAATCTCCCATTCTGCAATTTAAAACATCTATGCAATTTAAAATGTCTATGGACTGTAAGTATAGCTCTTGCTAGATCTCCACCTGCAAGGCTTATGTGGAACAATACAATTTGTATATTTTCTTTTTTAAGAGTTATGGCAGACATTAAGAAGACGTAGAAAAGTAACAGATTTTAAAATACACACAGAAAAACAAATCAAGTATGGTTGCAATTTTCAGTGCTTTGTAATACTGAAGGTAGCAAATTAATTTTATATCATGTTGTTATTGAATTGCTGTTTCTTCAGAAAAATCTAGAAGGTTGGAAGGCTCCCACCTGCCTCATCATAAATCCCATCCTGAAAATCCCTCTGGGAAACCAGGAGCAAAGTCATGGAGTCTGAGAGAAAGAAATAAAAAAGTTACAGCTGGCGTTTATCTCACTTGAACCTTACTGCTCATTGTACGATAGTTAGCGGGTTTTCCTTCTTTAAAGTCAAATATAAAACAGACATTAAAGGGGTCTTATGCTATCTCAAAGTACATTTCTAAGGTAAAGTCACCATATTTCTCTATTGCTTAAAAAGGAAGTCTGGCTGACTGATTTCAACTCTATAGATAAGTAAAATCTTTCTAAGTGTTAGGTGTGTTGACGGATGCAATCACAGTAAGTGTAAAGATATTTTGGCATGAAATAAATGCGAGGTAAATAAAATGGAGCAGTTGTTCCTGAAATATCGTAAGAAATAACAATGTCATTCAGCGTAGACACAGACAGTGCTTAAGCCTGAGTCCTCCAGACCTCTTTCAGGTCATTGTGAAGTAACAACTACCTCCAAGAAGCCCCACAGTTTCACAGACTCAACTAATCACTCTCAGAAGATTTCATGAGAGTTTAGCCCCTTGGAATATATGAGGGTCTCAAAATGGATTCTGATGGGGATCTCATACTCTGTATTGAAAATCAGAACCAGAATGATATATCACACTAGGCCTAACCAGCTTACAATTCTATTAAAAGAGCTTAAAACGAAAGGCTACAACAGAAGTATTTTCTGTGGGTTTGAATTGCAGATTTCAAAACCTTTTCAGAGAAGGTCCAAATGCTTTATCAGATGTCTGACATTCTAGGAAACAGTCTTGCCATTTACCTGTCCTTCATGTTTGATATTGTCCTTTTTTTCCAAATACCTCTAACTTACTTGTTGAAAATCACTGAACTGCTAAATTTGACACTGTTTTTTTCCCATGTTAAAGCCTATAGCCTGTGACCAGTGGCTTTCAGTCATTTCTTTGTGCCTTTCTTCCCTTTGACTTCTAAAAAAGAAGCTTGTCAAGACAGCTTTTGCTTCTCCTACTTTTTATACAGTCTAGACAATGAAATACTTTGAGGCTATATGACACTTCAATATGATTTCCTCACCCCTGACAACGTCTCCTAATTGGAATCAAAACCTAAAAAAAAAGATCTGGACTTGATATATTTTAATGCTTTTTCAATGCAGTGCATTCCAGAATGCACTGAAAAGCTGCACTGAATGAAACAATTAGGTTTCCAGCACAATAACTGTTCTGTAGGGATTTTCGTAAATCAAATAGATGATTTCCAGACCATTAAAAACTTATTCATTTATAGCATATGTAGTATTGCTTTGGCTCTGTCTAGGATGCCTTTACTGCACCCTAAAAAAAAAAAAAAAAACAACACAAAAACAAAAACAAAACCTCAAAAAACTCACCAACAAACCACACACTAAGAAAACGAAGGCCTAGAAAGTGAGAAAAGGTAAGTTTCTTGTCCAGTAGGAAGAGCCTTGAGTTTTGTGAACTGGGTATCTTAGCCAGATAGAGAATACCATGGAAAACAAGAGGTTTTTAAAAAATGATGGGCAATTCTTGGCCATAGGATGGAAATGGAGATGTTTTCTCTACATGAGTGCCTCTATTAGAGCTGACACGAGACAAAGAGAAAAAAGTAAGACTATGACCTACTTCCTGGTACAGAAAATAGGAGCCACTTTTTGAACACCAATTGTTTTTGTGGTATGCAAAAATTATTATTGCAGTGAGCTAGGCAAGGCTGCAGTTGACGCCCCCTTAACAATGCTACATTGTGAATATTAAACCTCCTTTTACAGTCTCAAAATAAAAACCAGAGGAGAAAAGATCAAACTATACTTAGAGGAGTGGTTAATTAAGGGAATAGAGGGCCACTGAAAAAAAAAAGTGAATGAATTGACCACTCATATATTTTATAGTAAAGACAAGCATTTGACTGGGAAACTTCTGGAAGCTCTAATTCACTGTTTTCTCTAAAGATTTATTTATACTGCGCAGTTCAACTCACAAGTAGACACAACGTCAAACACCTTAAGAAAGCTGCACTAAAGCAGGAAAGTAACACTATCTTACTTAACCAATATCTAAGCTAGTGCACTGGGAACATCTATACAACTTTCCTGAGGTCTTTATTGAGTCTGCAACAAGTCTAGCTGAGAAGAACATCAAAGAAAGAACGTCTCAGCTGCAACTGGGTTTGTAGTTGTTTATTTATTCAGGAAATAACAGTGGAATTGTTGAGGTTCATACAATCTCAGCACAGTGTCTGTCTAGCTACAAGGGACACATTGGTTTATCCTTTTTCCCAAACAGTTATGTAGCTTTCAGAGTTCTTTATTTACAAACATTAAACCCATTCGAAAACGTCCTCTACTGAAACTCTTTTTGTGTTTGTTCATCTATCCAAATAGAGAGAATGGCATTAGGCCAAACACATTATCCATAATGTTCTAGTTTGATGCCAGGCACAATTTAAGCCATTTTACAGTTTGGTTCCATTTGATTTCAACACAAACATAGCTACTCTTTACCGTTCCAATCATTTGCTTGGCTGCTGTGCAGAGGAACTTTATAGGTCCATGAGTGTTGAAACTAAAAATGTTAATCTTAATATAGTTAATTAGGAGAGAAAATATTTTTCTCTACACCCTTTGCAACTTTGCAACTCACCTCAACCCTTAAGAAGTAAAATTATGATGTTTATTTCAAGTAGAAAGCCAGAACAGGCTTTTTGTTATTAGTGAGGCTTTTTAGTCTTGCTGTATAAAATAATGGGATATTATTAAAATCACTAAATGTTAGTAATAATGCATAGAGTTATGGAAGTATTTTCTTTCTGTAAGTTAGAATAGCATTTTGAGCAATGTAGGCTTTTCCCATTCTATATTTTCCTTTTGTACACAGCCAGTTTTTTATTGCTACAAATAATTCTCAGTATTGGCACGGATGAATAAATCAGATCATTGCACGAACACCTGCCTGAGCATATAAATACGAGTATGATCTTGCAGTAAAGTCTGACAATCAGATTATACAGCCTTCCGGAAAAGGTCACTGTAGTACCAATTTTGTTTCTCTCTAGAGAGTACTGAGGGTTTTTTGTTGTTGTTGTTGTTGTTTTTTTTTTTTTTTCTTTCATATTACTATCATGTCTTTTGTTGTGGTGTAATAATTACAAGAAAAGGGATGATTTTTTAATTTTTTTTTGGAGGGCGGGAGAGGTGATGGTAAGTAAGGCCTGTAAGTAAAGTCAAGACATTCAAACCAGATTTAGTTACAGAAATCCATCTTGGCTCTAGCCATCTTTAATAGATTTCTTGCATATCTAATTGCTGCTACAATAAAGCCACTATGAAACTATTGCTTTTAATGAAGCTATATAAGGTCAGTGAATTCAACTTTCATTATTTTATTACTGACATGCCTTTTTTTGTGTGCAAATACAGTGGTAAAATTATCAGAAAATTCAAACATTAATAACTTTCCTGTGTCATTTTTGAGAATATTTTCTCCAGCCAATTTATAGTTTAATTACATCTCCTCAAATCTTCTCTGGAACTAAGGAGAGGAAAGCCCTTCTTAGGTCATTGAATGTTACTTCCCATCAAAACATCTGATATTGGATTCAGCTTCTCCTGTTTCTTCAGCCTGTTGACTTTTATTTTGTTTATCACAACTAAATATGTTGTTACACAGTTTCTAAATATCCCTCCTTTTAAGCCTGAAAACCTCTGCGGAATAATTAATTGTTATTTCACCTAGCTTGTGCAACTTAGGAGGGGAGCAACAGAAAGCTAGAGGTAGAGACTTGTCCTATCCGGTGGAAAACATGACACTTAGAAAAAGGACTGTACTACATCTTATCCTTTGTGATAGCAATTACACTCATAAAAAGAGGATCTACTTATCCTTAGGACAAGGTAAACTACCAGCTTGCTTGTTAGTTAATAAAAGACAGCTCCATACCTCCCAAATGTTCTTGCTGCAGCATTTGGTTTCCTTGCAAGTATAACTACAGTGCAAAATGAGGCACTTCTTAACATTGTTTATGCCAGTTCATCCAAGTAATGGCATAAATGTTGGACACATCTAACCTGAAGAAGTCTAGTCTACTACACAAGGAGTCATAAAAACAGAGAGATGCATGCCTCTCTCATTGAAAGATTATTCAGTATTGTTAAAATAAAAGATTTCTTTACTAGATAATCCTCAATATTTTTATGTTACAGGGTTAGATATTTGTTCATTGCATAATCCCACTGAAAGAAAAAGATCAAGGGAATCAAAGTTTCCATTTCAGTTGTGACTGCAATATTACTTCCCCTCTATAAGGAAGCTGGTTAAACATAACCTTGTACATCTACATGACTCTTCTATAGAAAGGTAATCTAGATACAAAGGATCCCTAACCAGTATCCAGATCACACATTGATTAAAGGGAGTAGAAAAGTCTCTAAATATGATCCTTAACAGTTTTCTGCAATAGCTTTGATTAAAACATATTTCAATCTGAATACAGCCATTGCAATGAAATAGTTAGAGCTTTTAATGTCATTAATCTAGTATTTTCATCTTAAGATGAAAATTCTTACTCTGTAGTATTTTTTACTCATTTTATAATATTCCTGCATTGTACGTATATCTTCCAAAAAATAACTGCTATGGTTCCTGTTTTTCCACTGCATTAAAAATACCGTGCTTTGGTCATCCTTATGAAGGATTTGTGTAGTCATGATGACATTCAAGTGTCATTTTTATTTTTTCAGCCACCTTTTCAGTAAGAATTCCACTGTAAATGGAGCTACTTTTCTAGGTTATTCATTTGTGGGGTGAAAAAATGGAACTGTTCTTAAAAATAATGATGGCTTGTAATATAATCCTTTTATTGCTTTTTCAAGAGTCCTTTTTAGTGCTGTCCCTAATTTCCTTTCAAATATGTCATTCTGGAAAATAAATGTAGCGTCTTTGTTAAATATGATCAATAGATATTTTGTGAGGCCAGGAAAATGTGGTTTTCTATTTGATTAAAATATCAAGAATTATTTCTCGTGCTGAATGGCACTCAGCATGTCTGTTACCTGTCTAGCAAATAAGAAAGAAGATTTATCCAAGATACAAAAGCAAAATTATTTTGTCTCACTTTTCTGATTCATTGTGTAGACAACTACCCTAAATATTCTGTCTGATGTTGCTGGCTGTGTTATGGTCAAATTCCTTCTCTGAGCATGGAGTAAAGAATGAATGAGTTTATAAAAAGAACTTAATTTTGAAACTGCCATTGGCTTAGTTCCCTGTGATTGCCGAGAACACTTCAAATGTACAGAAACTCCTATAAATTCAGATAGAAAGCCAGCAGAAGTAGAGAAATTTGTAAGTTAATTTTAATATTGTACTTCTGTTTAAGTGCTAATGAGGTACAGAGAGTGAGCGTATTAAGATCATGAATTATTTCTCTTTAAAGTTCACGAAAAGAAGAGTTTTCTTACACTTTTTGTCTCTATTGATCAATAGCTTTGAGGCTTACAGTTCCCTAATATATTATTCTTCCTAAGGATCTGTTCTGATGATACTAAGGAATAGCAGTGTTCATATATTTGTGGTAAACTTCAATGATGCTGCCTTTTAATAAATGAGACCTAATAAGATTTTTCATTGCCTTAAGAAAGACAAAGAAAAAACATCGTTTGTGTTGTTTATTTTGCTGGGCAGTTTACTTTCTTTCTTCTATTCAGCTCATGTTACCAAATCCATAACTGTGTTAATCAAGAACACCTTCATTTTCTTCCTTGTGCAAACTTTTGTATATTGTACAAAAATCAAAAAACATTGATGCAGCAATTTGGGAGCCTAGTGTTTTGTCAAAAGTAACAGTATAACCCAATGTAGGTAATGTTTCTTTCTGGCGATGTCTTCATAGCATACACTATATTGCTAAAGACTGGAAAAAGGGGAACATAACCCTGATATTCAAAAAAGGGAAAAAAGAAGACCCAGGAAATTATAAGCCAGTCAGTCTCACCTCTGTGCCTGGCAAGATCACGGAGCAAATCCTTTTGGATTATCTCCTAAGGCACATGGAAAATAAGGAGGTAAATGGAGATAGCCAACACGGCTTCACCAAGGGCAAATCCTGGCTGACCAATTTGGTGGCCTTTTACAATACTGCCACAGACCTGGTGGTGGACAAAGGCAGAGCAATGGGTGTCATCTACCTGGACTTAAGCAAAGCATTTGACACTGTCCTGCATGACTGTCCCACACTCAGTGGATAAGAAACTGGCTGGATAGCCGCACTCAAAGGGTTATAGTAGATGGCTCAATGACCAAGTGGCAGATGGTGATGAGTGGTGTCCCACAAAGGTCAGTACTGGGACCAATACTGTTTAACAATTTTAGTAGATACATGGACAGTGGGATAGAATACACCCTCAGCAAGTTTGTCAATGACACAAAGNATGATGGGGCTGGTGCACCTCTCCTGTGAAGACAGGCTGAGAGAGCTGGGGCGGCTCAGCCTGGAGAAGAGAAGGCTCCAGAGAGACCTTACAGGAGCCTTCCAGTATCTGAAGGGAGCCTACAGAATAGCTGGAGTAGGACTCTTTGTCTGAGAGTGTAGTGACAGGACTAGGGGAACGGTTTTAAATTGCAGAATGGGAGATTTAGATGAGATATTAGGAAGAAATTTATTCCTGTGAGGCTGGTGAGGCACTGGAACAGGTTGACCAGAGAAGTTGTTGATGCCCCATCCCTGGAAGTGTTTAAGACCAGGTTGGATGGGGTTTTAAGGAACCTGGTCTAGTGGGAAGCATCCAAGCCCATGTCAGTGGTTTGGAGCTTAATGATCTTTAATGTCTCTTCCAGCTCTAAACATTCTATGATTCTGAAGTGCGTCACCTAAGAAAGGAAACAGAAGTCCTCATTTTGAACTCTAAAACAGAACACTCCTGACAATCCAAAAGCTCCACCTGAAAAGTTTGCAGTTACGTCTTCAGATACCCATCTGGTACAGCTCTGCTGGCTTATTTTCATCTGCTTCATGATATAGTTCTAGAAATGTGTTTGTATTATGGCTCTGCCTATTATATGGAGGAAAGTTGACTAACGGTTTCATGTTGACTTCTGTCTCATCGCGCCTGAGGCTCTGAGTCCTGTTTCATCAATGAGTTACAAGACTGAACACAGGGACACCATAACATCTCTTGGTTAAGCCAGAGGGCTTCAAATAGTCAAGAGTCTATGTTCATGAACTCCTGAAAATTTTGCAGAATTCTTTATGTCTCGGTCTCCTTTGCTCTTAAGGAGAAGATAAAAGAGCAGTTAGGTTTCTCAACCACAACAGCAAAATGATCTTGAGTTTGAAGACACAAATATCACTTTTCTAGCCCTGAACTTCAGAAGAGATCTCTGTGTTACTCCTAGGAAAAACACTCATCAGAAGAGTGTTCTATAAAGGATAAGGTTGTAATCACTTTAAAAATCTGAGCTCGCTCAAAAATTCTCTACTCCTCTTTTTACTACACACAGGACAACAGATAAGAAGGCTTTTAATTTGAATGCTGCTGTCTTCCCTTCTAGATCATAGCACACTAGTATGTAAAGATGTTCTTGGGAAAGCCTTGGAAACCAAGTAGTTCCTTGATACTTGTTCACATCTGTAGGCTGCAGTTAATCAATCTCAGTTTAAGTGTGTTAAAGTTGTACAACAGCAACAAAGACGTTCAGAAAATATAACTTCTGTTTTACACGAAAAAAACAGTGTTCCAAAACTCTTATCATTTGAAATTAGAAAACATATCTGTCATGGTTTCAGCCAAATTTACCAAAACCAAATTGATAAATGGCCCTTCCTCTCCTTAGAAGGATAGGAGAGGAAGAGATAAGGAGATTTATGAGTTTAGAATGACCTTAACTACTTTAATGAAGTGTTAATACTAAAGTCAAAGTGAGAAGAAAATAAAGAAATAGTTACAGTATATAGAAAACCATATCAATCTCCCGGGAAGATGATCACCAGCAGGCATCGGGAAAAGACCCAGACATGAGTTGGTGACCAACAGGAGCTGGATTTCAGAACTGGAGTCAGGAACTCCAGTAGATGAATAGGCAGGGTCCTCCTTGGACATCTGCCATCAAAGAAAGGGAGCTGACTCTTTGATCCCTCAGCTTTTGTACAGAGTATGATGCAGATGGGATGGAATACTCCAGTTTTCAGTCACCTGCCCTGTCTGCTCCTCCCTCTGTGCTTTTCCACTTCTGACCCTCCAACGACGCAAATAATGAAATTACCTGACTTTGGTTGTTCTAGTAATAAGTATAAGCAAGGGCCTCTCTGCACACCATTCCTTGGTATAATCAGGTCTTATCTCCGTGAGAGTGAACAGTTTTCTGTACAATGTACTGTTAATTTCAGAGTTTAGTAAGTTAGAAGAGGCCCAGCTAAAGAAGTAAAATTGTAAAACAGGACATTGGGTATTTTACCTCAAACCAGGACAATACCAAGTTTTCAAATCTTCACATCTGCATCATTAACACAAATAAATAGAAAAGTAATTTTGTTCAGAAACATTGAAATAATTTCTTTATAAGTGTTGAAATGATAAAGTGTATTTCCTAGTAACATTAGTATAGAAATACAATATTGAAAGTGGTGTGAAAGTGCTGTAAAAATGCTGTGAAAATGTAAATGAATCAAAGCAATGGAGATGGAGTCACACCAATTCCTCAAAAAAATTATTCTCATCTGATCAAATAAAATAGTTGTGACATTATTTTAAAAAGAAGAGAAAAAAGTTTTCACTTTGAGAACATCAGTAGAATGAACTATTTTCCCAAAAATGTTTGTGTTTTTCCCCCCACCCCTACTCTGACAGAATTCTATCTCTATTTGTTTTGATTAAATCCATACATGGATTCTGTTGTATTTCAACTTTTCAAGCAAAACACTTTTGGGGGCATCCTGCCTCCCACTCTCTCACATAGATCAGTGCTAAGTAGTTACCTTTTCAGTCCTCTGGTCTTACTCAGAGCTGCTCAGCAAATGTCTGAATGTATATCACATCCAAAGCATTGCAGAAGATGTGGACCATGCATCACAGGACCTCCTCTGGTACATGTGCTAGACTTGTTCCCTGTAACGTTTATTACTGTACTGTCTCATGTATCAGAGAAGATACTTAGTCTCCATCATCATAATGACACCCTAGCGTGTGCCTTCTAGTTCTTATGGATGAAGTGGTGTAGGTGTCTGATACCTAGGTAAGTGAGAACCATATTATAAATTTTCTTAAAGAAAAATTAGTGGTAGCAGAAAGTACATCCTCTTCATCAACAGCAAAGATTATAGGAGAACAGGTTTGTTTTCAGCTCAGACAGCAGACACCGATTGAGATAATGTGTATTTATTTCATCTAAATTTATCAGACAAAATAAAAGTTACATGAATGCTACATACTATATCATAGTTCTCCCATTCATTCACTGTTATAGGCCAGTTTTAACATTTAACAAAAAAGTACAAAGAAAAAAAAACAATAGAAAATTGGTATTATAAGCCTAAATTACATCCTGCAAATTTCTTAATTACGTTGTCCGTGTTCCTGTTTTCTATCAATGTTATGGACCATATTTCAGAGTAGATTCATATCAAGTATTGTCTGATTTGTATAGGTGTCATATATTGTAAATTTAAGCAAAGGGCAAATTCAGTTAAGTGTCTGTGGATGAATGATATTTTGCAGATAGATATCAGCAAGAGGATTCTAGGACAGGTATTATTTTTGCATCAGGTTTTAATCACAAAAATTGATGCTGGCTGACAGTATAATCTTTTTGCAGATATTTCTTAGCTCTGGGTATCATAACTCTCTTGTATTTCTGTGTTACAAATTATCATTGAGAGGGTAAAAAATGCCAAGAGAGCACAAGTTCCATCCTGATCACTTTCATAGCAATTCTTTTATGATACTCATCTGCATATGGTTTGCAGGTGTCCTATCATCAAGCTTTACAGTAACTCTGAGAATTATATAGCATTGACATCTTCTTCTCATTGAAAGCAGATTGAGCCATCATCCTTTATAAAAACAGGCAGTTATTGTCAGAATAAACAGAGATGATCAGATACTCGCGTACTGCTCACATATGTACATTGGAGTCAAGTCCCCACCATTTCTTTGTCGTCTCTGCCCTGAGGTTTCACCTAGATGCAGCCAAGAATTTGCCCTTGGCTTCACCAAGGGCAAATCCTGCCTGACAAACTTGATGGCCTTCTACGATACTGCTACGAACTTGACAGACAAAGGCAGAGCAACGGACATCATCTACCTGGACTTAAGCTAGGCATTTGACACTGTCCCACATGACATCCTAGTCTCCAAATTGGAGAGTCATGGGTTTAATGAATAGACTACTCGGTGGATAAGGAACTGTCTTGATGGCCGCAGTCAGAGTTGTGGTTAATGGGTCAATGTCCATGTGGCAGCCAGTGACGAGTGGTGTCCCGCAAGGGTCAGTACTGGGACCAGTACTATTTAACATCTTTGTTGGAGACATGGGCAGTGAGATANACCTCTCCTATGAGGACAGGATGAGAGAGCTGGGGCTGTTCATCCTGAAGAAGGCTCCAGGGAGACCTGATAGCAGCCTTTTAGTATCTGAAGGGAGCCTACAGGAGAGCTGGAGAGGGACTGTTTATCACAAAGTCTAGAGACAGGACAAGGGGTAATGGTTTTAAATTGGAAGAGGGGAGATTTAGATTAGATATTAGGAAGAAGTTCTTTACTGTGAGGGTGGTGAGGCACTGGAATAGGTTGCCCGGAGAAGTTGTGGATGCCCCATTCCTGGAAGTGTTTAAGGCCAGGCTGGATGGGGCTTTGAGCAACCTGCTCTAGGGAGAGGTGTCCCTGCCCATGGCAGGGGGGTTGGAACTTGATGATCTTCAAGGTCCCTTCCAGCTCTAACCATTCTATGATATTATGATTCTAAGTATAAAATACTAGGATACCTGGGGTCAATACTGCTCTTGAGCCTGGTGTCTTGATACTGTTTAATTAATGTTAAGACATCTATAACCACTAACTTCAAAATATCAGGTATTCAATTTTATAAAGTAGAAACTTAAAGACCATTTTTCATTCTGGTTTCTAAAGACTGCAGTGACAAACTTCAATATACCCTGAATTGTCTTTCTGTTTTCAACTAAATACTCTAATAATAATTTTGGTGTTTGTGTGGGGTTTTTTTGTGTTGGTTGTTTTGCTGTTTTGTTTTGTGTTTTGTTTTTTGGAGTTTTTTGTTGTTGCTATTGTTGGGGTTTTTGGGAGGTGGAGGGAGAGGTGTTTTTTTGTGTAAATTGAACTATTTTTGTAGCCAACAACATCTTCAGACTATGCTACTTTTCTGCATGAAAACACTTGTCTTCTTGTAATTATTATCAATTATGTTTTAGTTAAAAGAAGGAAGTAAGAAAATCTTGTATCATGTATTTCGGCGCTTTTATGTGCTCTTGAAGAGCCAGCTTTGTCCGAGAAAATATATCAGTAAAAGCATGTGACAGTGGGGTAACCTAGGTAAAATTACCAGAAATTCCAAATTTAGCTATGGATGCAGCAAAACAGGGACTACTGAAAATGAGGGTGGAGGGACTAACAGAGTTTATTTGTCTATTTGGGTGAAGTCTTAGCCAAAGGAAAGGATGTACCAGGACAGCAAAAAGTGAGGGTTAACAAGCAGGAAAAAGAATAGTAAAGGTATGCAGGTATTTGTTCACAAAGCACAGCAATAAACCAAACCTCTTGTTCTGAATATACCCCATGTGAAAACTCCCTTCTTTGATCCTCCTGACCATGAATTAGAGCAAAGTGCTTCCCCTGGATATTAGAGGAACTCACCAAAGACAGACAGATCTTCCTGGTATCGTATCAGTCCAGAACTGACAACACCAGCCTTGTTCCAAGCACTTCCTAACAGCAAAGCCTTGGCAAACCTTTGGGCAATTTTTATACATGTAAAGAGACGCAATACTCAACCCTTGCAGCCCTTGTCCCAGTACAAAACCAATCCCACATAGTGAACTTAAAAAATAGTGAACAAATGCCCACTAACTGATTTGAATCAAAGCAGGTTAAAAATAAGAGGAAAAAAAAACTGAGGAATGAGGGGGAAACAACCAACACAAAAGTGTATTAGAGGCCAGCTAAACCACAGGCGGTGTTTTTTCTTGTTCTGAAGAAGTATCAGACTTTTACCTCATTGCCTCTGCTGACAACATTTTATTCGTGCATTTTATTCACCCTGATTTACTTATCTCTACCTTATACTGCTGTTTAGTATCACTTCTGATTTTATCCTGGGATAATTCTCTATTGTTATATGTCTATTTGTGATTCACAGCTATTTTCTTCTCCGTATACATCCATTGCCGCATACAGTTCTCAGGGATTTACCTCAAGAAAATGTGGTCCCTGGAGTAGCATTACAACCCTGGGGAACAGTGGAAATAATAACTCATAACAAAAGTTAGTACCTACTATTGATGTTGTTAAGCTTTATCCCATGCTACTGAAAGGAAAATTGAGGTTAGAAAACTTGTCTATTTGCCCCACAAATCAATGTACACAGGCACCTAAGATGCAGCCATGCAGAGGTTTCCCTGTCTATCTGTTAGTGTCCAAGTAAAAACTTTCATTCACACAATCCTAAAGGCAATCTCATTTGGAGACTATTACTGAAATGTAATCAATATTGCTAGTGATACTGTGAAATACTTCTTACTTGTTTCCATAAAGCCAGTTCTGTTTTCATAGCAGTGTGAAATATTTACAGCTTCTGTCAGAGAAAATTCATGGCTATCCCTGCGATTGTCTTCAAGACTAAATTAAATCTTGCAGTCACCATACAGAACCCTTGACTGGTTAGAAAAAAGAACCATAACAGAAATGATATTTTTTTTTCAAATGATGCTGCTTCTCTAGTGATTTTGAAAGAAAGTAATACTAACATTCTTCTTCATGCATTTTGACCTTCTGCACCTTGGATTTTGAGGATCTTTCTGTGTTCTATTTTCTTAGAACCAGAGCCTTTCATAACAAAGTATTTCTTACTTGGAGGAAAGACACGGATCTTTTTGCAACATTAACTTATATTGCAAACATTTTATTCTAATTTATATTTGCCTATTAACTCATAATCCAGAATGCTATAACTCAGAACTGCTACCCACCACTACTACCTCAGCCATGTGTGCAGCCACAGCCCTAGCGAAACTGCTTGCAATAACACAGCACTTACCTGTCACCCACTGGGGCCTTAAATTTCTGCAGGCTTCACTTAAACCCAAACTCAATGCCACATCATCCACTTAGAAAATTGCAGTATCACATACCATAACACAGCTCAGTCACCTAAAAAAATCACTTGAGAGACTAACCAAAGAGGAAAAATAATATTCAGTAATGAATGAAACCTGCTTCATCAGGACAAGAAGAAACTGAGAGTTTTCCAGACAGGTTCAACTTGTTCTTTAATGACTGAAGAGATCTTGCTGTTAGAAAGGTTCATAATGAGAGATCCCACTGGATCTGCAGGGTGAGTTACATCCTGCTCTCTAAAGAAAAGCAGGTTAACAGTTCCATAAACTCTGTAATACTTGGGAGTTCCACGGATGGGACTGCTGCATCTCCATGAACAGTGAGGGCTGGCAGGAGTGCATATCAGTACCTGGCTGGGTTTGCAGACATCTGAGACAGGCGACAGATAGGCTGGAGGGCCAAGGAGCCTCACCTCATAGCAGTGCCACTTCAGGGCGGCAGTGGAGTAGCTCCTCTGGAGGGGCTTCTTAGGGCTCCCTGTGGCCTGGGGACTGCAAGCAGAGGTGTCACCATGAGTAGCATAGTTCAAATAGATGGATGGCTGCCAACAGCTGGTGGTCTCTGAGCATGCAACAGTAGTTTTGTGTTCTGCTCCCAATACTCAAGTTGCCTTTGGGTTTGGTCTGCTGGGGACGTTTAGTACCTTACAGAGGAACATCAAGCAACAGAGGGAGAGACAGGAATCACAGCAGCAATAAGCATAGTACCATGTGCTGCGGTGCAGACCTTCCCCACAGGACTGGGTACGGCTGCTGGGAGGTCATGCAGCAGTGCTCTCAGTACACCAGACAATCCTTTGCAGTACCAACTGGTGTTATTTAGCTTGGTCTAGATTCAGACAAAGCTGGGAAGGGGTCTGGCATTTGTTGGAGGGTGGCTGTCATAGTGGGGAAATCTGGAAGCTTATGGCTTTTGGCAACAGCCACAAGAACAGGTGTAACTTCAGAACAATGTTTGATTACTGAGAAGAACAAACAGGTTTATCAGAATCAGCTGATGAAAACTTGTTCTTCACAAAGGAGAAAATGAGTGTGATAGGTCTGGTGCTTGTCATGAAACCAGGATTAACCCAGAACGTTGCCAAGGCTTGTTCAACCCTCAGACTATTACAGCTCTTCCATGTGGGCACCAACAGTACTGCTGGGTAACCCAAGGCATACCAAAAGGGACTGCAGCGCTTTGGTTAGAACTTTATGAATGAAGGTAATTGCTCAGGAATCATCAGCAGAGCAGAACAAATAGGTACCAGTAACTGCCATGAGATGTTTCATGAAGACCTCATGAAGCAGAGAGCACAGATAGAAGGTAGTAGCTTAGATGGAACATACTTGAATGTTGTTTGAGGAAAAAGAAATATTGCTCACAATCATCATTGTTAGTTAGGTGTTACTACTGTGTGCGCAGCATGTTGCTATCTGTGGTGTTGTATGCATACAAGGGACTCACAGAATAGTGTTACGCCTCAAGAATCACACCTTCTGCAAACAGGATGACATCTGTAAAGGCTTCTGTGAGGGTCTCACAAGACTCATCTTTTGCAACAATTTAAGGTACAAATAGCAATCAAGACAGTAGCCTTAAGACTTTCCCCCAGGCTCAGCTGCATTATAATTGGAAAACCTACAAATGTTCTGTATCTATTTCCTGAAGAAGAAGGTCTGAAATGTAACTCATGTGGATCACCATTGTTTGAGGAGAACTGTACAATGTAAGAAAGAAAAAAGGAGTTGCTACACAGGATGGAAAAAAACAGTGTTTCACAGCTGGTACCTGTCTCAGGGGCACATTTGCCAGGGAGAATACATCAACTTATACCCATGGAAGAGGTTGCATGTGATGCATTTGTCTAGTGGATCTTGTCATAGTTTTTATACATTGATTTCTGTGACACAGATCAGGGATCTCTTTCAGGTAATCAGCTGTTGGCTCACAATGGGAATCATTAAATGGCAATGTGAATCTCAGCTGCAACTGCCTCCTTCCTTCCCTAGCTTTAGGTTCTCTAATAACCTTAGAAACCACATCAGCAAAGTTTATATATGTGTATTTTTTGTATATTTGTGTATATTTATATTTTGGAGAAATATTTTTTCTACCTTAACTGCCAGGCTCACTTGACAAATTGGTGCTTGACATGACTTCTTTGCATCAAAGAAAGTAAGAGTGGTACAATACGATTGTCCAAGGGAAATTTTTTGCCTCTGCATTGCTTCTTCCCCCTGATATGCTAGAATCCATTCTTCTTTGCTTCTGTATATTAGTCCCAGCAGGGCATATGTAGGGCTTAGATTTTCTGCCATGGCCCATGGCTTAGGTTCTAGCCTGAACATACAGTACAACTCAAGACAAGTGTAAGTATGCAGCAAGAAGCTACAAATAAAGAACATGTGGTTTGTCCAGGTAGTATTTGGCAGAAGAAGTCTAGTCCATCTCTGTAAGAAGAGGAAGACTTTACCACCAAGGCAACTGTTTTTTGATAGAAGTGTGAAAGAATATATCACAAATGCAAACAACAGCAGAAATCTCTGGAAAAGATACATTGGTGGGATAATTGTTGTGGAATGGGATGAACGAAAGCAGCAGTTTATTCTTGTCTTACACACATGGCACAACATACAGAACCAGCACAAATAACTTACAAAATCTCATACACCATGCTTCCTCTCAAATAACTTCTATTAAGTTACAACACCATAACGAATCAGGTATTTAGTTACGACAGATCTCCAGACATGGATAGTCTCCCATTCAAGGAGTTACTATTTTTGTAAGCTACTTAGACAAACATTTTTTACATGTTTAGTACAGTACAGTATCCTTAACAGAGCTCAAGATATTCACAATGAGAACTGAATACTTTAAATAACAGCAGAATTTCTCACCTTGGTGCAGGTCTACATTCGCTCCTGCCTTGTCTGGTTTACAAATGTGTTACAAGTCATCTGTACTCAGCTTTTCAAGCTGAACTTTAAATGGAAAACAAAATCCTGTTTACAGGATATTTTTAGATTTAATAAAAATGCCTTTTCTTCCCTTTCCTACTCCTACCAGTTATCCCCAGCAACAACTGCAATTTAGCTGGTAGAAATATTAACCCTCAAACTGTTAGAGAAACTTGAAAAAAAAACTTGATGACGACTTGTTAGATGCGAAATGAAAGACGGCCATAGCCCATCATTAATTCAGAAGGCAGATTCTTTTCTCCTAATGTCAGAATTTTTGTCCATTGGAGACAGATGACTCTATCATCTCATTTATAAAGCTAATGTACTACTTATGGGCCAATACACAAAACTTCGTCTTCTTTTAATTATAAGCTGTCCCACTCTCCTTCATGCAATCACTTTCAGTGTAAAGTTCCTTCCTCACTAGAAATCGTAACAACTCTGGTTGTGTAGTAATGACTTAAACTCTCCCAGCCTCCATCAGATCAGACTGTGTCTCCCATATGCATAGTCCCTTTGATATTGCTGGGTTGACTCAGAGGAAGAGTTTTGGTCTGTGATTACACTTCAAACCCCACTGAAGCCTGTGGGCATCTTTCCTTCAATGTGGTGGTTTTGGATTAACTTTGCTTGAATGTGGCTGGCAAACTCTAGCCCTTAAGCAGTTAATCAGCTTTCTAAATATGTAAGGAAAAAAAAAATTCCCCTCTTTTATACATACAATACGCAGGTTTTTTACATTGAGCATTATCATAAAAAGCATGGTTATGTTATTTTGAAAATGTATTTTTACAGAACTTTATAAACACTGTTATATCAAACACATTCTCAAAAACTGGAGAAAATACTGACACAAAACCTGGAAGAGTCTCAATAGAATACTTCCAGTACTATTTGTCTACTTGCATATTTCATATTTCAGTGTCCTTTACCGCAAACATAATTTAGCCATATGAGAACAGGTAAAGTCGACAACAAATCCCCAATAGTTTTGAATAAGACCTGGATCTGTTACTTAATGAAAGCAGTTTGACATCCAAATGAAAGCAATTTGACATCCAATGTATGGTGGTTTTGTTTGTTTTTTTTTTGTTTGTTTTTTTTTTTTACCTGGTATGCCCATTCTGTTATCTTTATTCACATTGAGCAATACCGTAATTGGCAAATAGTCTCATTCTGTTCAGTGGAATTAAATAGGACAAAATGACGTATGCAAAAATACTGGAAATGGTTTTCCACTTTTTAAATCCTTCTTATGTCAACAACTTACATCATTATATTCTTCTTTATATATATTGTAATTGAAAATGAAGTAAAAGTAATATTTGCAAACAATTCTGCATCAGAAATCAGTGTACAAACATCAGGAAATACTCTGCTTATAGTTGTGCTATAGTTCTGACAGCCTAAAAACCTATCTGGTGTGACCAAGAGTAAATTTCACAGGTCTAAATGTTTTATTTATATATTTGTTTATGTTACACTTGATACTGCCCCGGCCTGGCACAGTTTAAACATACATATGCCACACTAACATGAAATCAAGATGTTATTTTCCGTTACCACCACCAATTTTCAGTACAATCTGTAATGGATGTTAATGCATATAATCTAAGTGAAATGCACTTTTCAAGTAGTTTTTCTGATGTGTTGTTGGATAAATTATAATGTGACCAAACCTGCAAAAGTTTAAAATACATTAAACTTTGTATGTTAGGAGTAGTCTTACTGGCTGTAAGGGCACTACTCGCGGTTTAGGAAGTTAAACAGCAGAATGAGTTCTTGCTCTCTATCTCACTATTTTGTTTGTCCTTTAATGAAACAAAAGAAGAAGCAACTTTTCTTTGAGCAGTACTGAGCGGCTTAAAACATAACTGGCAAAAGGTCATTGCCTGTAATGTCATATATGTTACCTCATCTCAATAGAAACATCTTCCCAAGGCTTGAAATGCTTGAAGTGTAATCCTTGCTAGAGGAATAACACACAAGCTATATCTAATACCAAATTCTAGCTACACTGTAACGTGTGCAGTCACCCGTAAAGGAGCCCTTTAAACAAAACAGTGTATGGTAACTTGCTAAACGATTTGTAGAGTGTATCTATTTCGGTCACTGTGGTAAAACAATCCATATATATACATATTAAAAAAAAAAAAAGAAAAACAAGTGTAAATAATTATACAGTATTTCCACACATAAAACAACTAGTTGCACATGATGTGATATGCAAAGCAAATTGCTGAAAATCTCTTCAGTCTTTGGGATGATCAAAGTATAGGTAACCAAAACTTACAAATAATGATTGAATTTTCATAAAGAAGGTTTTTTAATGGAGGGGCAGAAGGATTTCCCTTCCTTCCCATCCTTGTTCCCTGTGGCTTTTATGGACTCAGCCCCTATCCCCAGTAAACCACAGGTGGTTTCTTTAGATCTAGTAATATATTTTAATGAGGTTATCTTCTTCTGTATAACAGTACTAATAAGGTTTCCACTGACTTTTCCATAAAACACAGTTTATTCTTATTGAAGTTTCTACTCCTTCAGAAGTTTCAGGCTATTTAAACTCCAGAAAAATTTGAAGCTCATCCAATTACGTTGAAGTCTAATGAAATAGAAATTCCTTTATTTGCTGTGAAAATTTAGTTACCTTCTGTTCTGATAATTCAATCCAGTTTTTATTGCCCCACCCCCACCCCCCACACCAAAAAAAAGTCCTGTAGTTACAAGCCTGTAATTATACATAGCATAGAAAGAAAACTGCTCCTTGCCTATGGAAATACATATAGTTTTTCAAGTTCTGACCCTTCTCTAAGTTGCTAACCATCACATAACATATGCCATTTGGCAATTTGCCTCCTAGGATATTCACAAATTTCTTTCCAGTGCTCTCCACCTGTTCCTTCTGCTGCAGATCCCAAGGTTAACCGGCCAATGACCTCATTCCTTGACCCCCTATCAGAATCTAAAACCAAAAATTCAATGCTGATATCATCAAGGCCCTCGCAAGGAATGTCAAAGACAAATAATTCATTGAACACTGCATTGGGGGTGCATTTCTTCACATGGGTTTTCTTTTTAGAAATTCTCTTCTTAGCATGGTACAGGTTCACTTTGACATAAGGGTCTGCAATGAAAAGAGAGAGCACAGAGTAGTTATTGAACAGCGTGACTTAGAATTGTCTGGATCTAGTTAATGGTAAATTTTATAACTTAACAACATAATTACGTCACAATTGTGAGATGTTTCAAGTTACCAAAGATAATTCATCTCATCCAATGTTTACATCTGAATTAGTTCCTTTAAGGTCTCTTGATGATCACTAAAGATGTAATCAAGATAGATGGTGAAGTTTAGGGCATGATTCATCTGACCAAATACAGATGTCTCCTACATGAAATAAACCCTGCCTTATGGTCCATTAAGCTAAAGATGGCACAAAATTCTAATGGACCCTGACAAATACGTATCATTATGTATTTTTGTGTAACAGAAAAATGCGTTTCACATGTTCTACCAGTAGGGAATAATCATTACTGTTAATAAGACTTGTGCAAAGAAAAGCCTCAGAAAGGAAAGAGTAAGTTCATACTGAGAAAAGGGATGAATGGACCTGATTTATTTCTGTTGTGTTTTTACCAAAGTCAATTGGCTTGATTAAATTACTCTTACCAATAATTGTTTAAGAAATGTAGTGCTAAATTTCAAATGTAAGGTTACATTTATTCTTAGGATATGTAGTTGACTTTGTGTCTGTACTGTACTGCTATTGAAGAAGGAAAGTAAAAATGTCCATATTTTTAGCTGTTAACCAGCTTTGAGCGTTTCTGTTCCTCATGGTCCTTTCTACTGAACCCAGTCAAACAAGGTAGTTTGCGTAAAAATCAGTGAATAAACATCAGGAACAGTTGAAGATATTTTTTTTTTAAAGTAAAATTAAAACAGAAGTATATTTACAAATATTATGCCGAACTTATCAGACTGAAATGGTCATGTAATGAAAAAGTTTTTGTTTCCTTGAACTGACACTAGTTTAAGAGAACTAAGGTATGATAGAAAACATCTTAACTTCACACCTGATCACAACCATAAGCATTTTAATAAGTATTTAATATTATTAAAATATTTATTTGTTTTGGAATTACTCTATGCCACGTAAGAATCAAAAATATCAGGATCTATATCCATCAGTGGATTCACACTGTTGCTTATTTCTGTTTAAAGGACATTTTCTGACTGTTACTTCTAGACATCTTGCAGATTGCTAGAATGTTCCTCTTGATTTTATTAAGGTTATTAGAAGACTTCAACACCAACAGTCAAGGAAACTAAAACGTTTATGGGAATAGAGAAGTTCCCATCTCCCTACAGAGATTGAGTCATGCAATTATTTAGTTGATTCCACAGAAACACAATGTCACCCTTCTTCTTGTCCTGTGAATTATGCTAGGCTGAAGGGAAAGTCCCAGGACAAAATAAGGAACATTGTGTATGCAGTATGTAACTGACCCCCAAATATTTATTGAACCTGGCTTTCCTGATTAACAGCAAATAACTAAGAACTATCTAAATTAACCAGGTGTCCAGCATGGCTGCCTGTATCTCTTTTATTCCTCTTATAGTTAGCAAGGTTGTTTTGAGGGAAGTGGAAAGAGTAAACAGAATTTACAGTTTTACTCATAAGAGATACAGTAAATGAATGTGTGGATTGGATGTGCTATGTGAACTTCAGGCAGATTTAATTTGCTGAGATCAGCTTGCTGTCATGATGTCTTTATGAAACCTCTACTCTCTACTCTGAATTTAGGATTGTTTATTCAAAGTGCATATGCTCTCTTATAGTGGAGTAAACTATAGAGCCTCATTTATATCCTCTCTACTTATATGAAAATAAATTTGAGATCAGAAACAGGATTTAAACAGAACTCTGTCCTGTAAATGGGAGCTATCTATAGTTTCATTGTGTTGGATTCAGGATGGGTTAACTTTCGAGGTAAATTGCAATGTTTCTTGGTATGAGAAGTAGAAAGACTGTATTACTGGCTCTTATAATTACTATTCAGTTGTTTCCAAAACTACTTTTTCTTTTAAAAAATGCTGTGAAATGTAAGAGTGTTAGTTCTATGGTCAACAGCAGATGTGCAACTGTTTGCGTAGACCTTTGTTGTGTACTGTTCTTTTTCTGTGGTCTTTTTCCTTTGTATATTGTACTTTAAATTTCATTATAATAGAATAAAATGAGTAAATAGATTAAATTATTTTAATAGAATAAATAGAATAAAACTATGCTACCTAGCATTAATGTGCATCAAAGTGTAATTCTAATGTTGGCTTCAAAGGAGGAGGCTCCACAGAATGCGAAATAGCACAAGACCAGGAGAAAGGGGTACAAAACCTGAATCTTGTTAATACACCCCAAGTACAGATCATGACAAAGCATAAGTGTTCTATTGCAGCTTGCTTCCAGCACTGGCATAGTCCACCTTTTCACCTTGCCAAATAAATATTAATGTTCAGTGGGCCAAATTCAGCACAGATGTAACGGATTGCTTTTCTTGGTGTTCAGCTGGAATAAAACGTATAATGATCTCACTCGATACTGATCTTCTATAAATAAACTAATTTTCGTCATAAATAAAAGCTTTTAGTATCTGCAAACTACATCCCATACTTATGGCAGATGGGTTCTGTTCAAGACAATCACAAAACTCATTGTTTTCTGCTACTAACAGATGCCATTGTTTTTTAACATGTGATTGAAAAACAAATTTTTAAAATACGTACCCTGGGGAAAAAAAAATCTATTGTCCTAGATATGAATAAAAGTAACAGAATGCAAATAATAGAGACACTATTTCTTCATTTATAGACTATTTTTAGTCTTTGAAATGCCACTTTTCAGCTGTCTTCTGTTTCTTTTATATTCTTAGGACATATTCATTAGTAAAATAATTACCTGATAATCCCGACACATCAGATTTAGGTAGATGTCTGGCTTTTAAAACAACCACAGTGAGCGTGTTTGTTGTAGACTGATAACAAAGAGAGATCAGTAATTCTCCACGCCCAGATGATTTCTGAGGAAAAAGAAAAAAAAAAAAAAGAAAAAAAAAAAAAGGGAAAAAAAATTTAAGATTATTTA
Source organism: Thinocorus orbignyianus (assembly GCA_013400375.1). Taxonomy (NCBI): domain Eukaryota; kingdom Metazoa; phylum Chordata; class Aves; order Ciconiiformes; family Thinocoridae; genus Thinocorus; species Thinocorus orbignyianus. The sequence continues at coordinate 244 of VXBW01002081.1, read as the reverse complement.
TAAGCAATTATACTGACCAAGTTTTAAAGCAGAATTAAGAAGATACATAACTGTGTGTTCTGAAATGCCGTAAAAAGATATAATTCATGGAGCTATATTGCTTTACATAGCAAATACAAATGCCCTTTACTGTAGTTTTACAGCTCTTTTATGATTGGTTACCAGACTGGACAAATATAAATAATAAATAAGTGAAAATATGGGTTGATACAACATCATTAGCTTCAAAGATTTAAAATAAAAT
>VXBW01002079.1:107315-126093 GCA_013400375.1 Thinocorus orbignyianus | reverse complement strand
CATGTCTCTGTAGGAGCTCTGTCTGGGTTCCTCCCTCCATTCTGGTTTGGGATGCACGCGTGACCTTCCTCGGGGTTGAGACCATTGCTGAGCTCCTGTTAAGGCAGGTAGTGGCCACGGGGAGGACTCACCTGTCAAGCCGACAGAACTTCGAGCTCCTCTGTGTGAGCCCTGGGCGCTCCTCACTTTCCCGGCTGCGCAGCGACCTTTCGCTGCACTCCTGAGACGCCGCTTTTAGCCGGGGGGGCGTGGTTCCGTCCCCGCCACCTCCGCAGCCCGCCCACAAGCTGCCGGGTTTTGGCACCGAGCTGTCGCCTTTACCGGCTTCAGAAGTCCTCAAAAAGAGCTCCTTGCTGGTCTTTTTGAGGTGTTTTTGCCTTGATCCCCTCTCGCAGTGCCTCTTACCTCCACTGCAGCTAGTCTCCTCAGCAATATATTTCACTCTCATAAATTTAAGAGAAGAGCAGAGATGCAGAGGGAGAAAGATTTTTTTTTTAAAATTAGAAAAAAAATAGTGTGACAGAAATACACAACACAAAGAACAGATGTGATGCACTGAAAGAGCAGGTTGCAAGAGAAGCAAAAACAACTAAAGGGGGAAATGTGACCAGCTGAAGAAGAAAAAGCAGTCAGATTCCATTTTTGTAATGTTAAGTACTCAACTATGTTTTTAACTAAGTTGTTTTAAAGTAATGCTGCAGATTAGAGTGAAATCTTGAAGTGATCAATATAACCTCCACTTTGCAGGTTGCACAGCAACAACAGTGAAAGACATAGACACTATAATTTTTCTTTACTTCCCTTGGAAGCAAAACAAAGCCACTTGGAGAGCAAGCCTTGTATGTGGTCTTTTTACATTTTGATACTGCATGTACCGATGCTCTGCCATGTGAAAGCAGGATGTTCTCCCACTTAAGCATTTGCAGAACGCAAATTCTAGCTCCCTATCTCCTGGCTAGTGCTTAGGTAGTTAGGAAGCAGTCCTTTCTTCTACTGCTTTGACCTTTTGTCACCATCCTGAAGACCTGTAACATCTCAGTGCTTTTTTATATATGCTTATGTACACAGATACACACATTAAGCACCCTTTCTTTTTACCTTCTGAATACAATTCCTTCCCCAAAGCTTCCTGCCATACTGGCACAGCTGGAAAGGGTGAAAAGCCACTTTCCAATTCTCCATCAGGTATCTCTGCCTCAGAGACAGGTATCTGATGATATCTCCTGAGACATGTTGCCAGTATTGTTGTTTGAGGCTTTGGATAAAGCTCTGGACAAGGCCTGAAGACTTTTATATGCAAGCTTCACAGCTCCTTATGAAAGTGAGCAGGGCAGGCATGTTGCGACCCTTCAAGGCAGTAGGCTGAGATGGCCACAGAATAAAGCAGGTAAGCGGCTGGAGCCTTTGCATGTTCCACCATCCTCCTAGGTGGCGCTGAGCATTAGACTCTTCCAGCTCTTTGCCTGAAGGATGATTATCTTTCAGTGACTTACCAGAACTGATACCAAGTTGTTTTGTTGCAGAAATAATACTGAGATAATTTCTTACGCCTGTTACAGGAGAATGACTTCTTGTTCTGGAGACATAGATCAGAGGGCTTTTTGACCCCCTTTGAGTGGGTGGTCAATATGTTCCATCCTTCCTCTCAGTGAAAAGAGCTGACACTTGCTAGAGACTCGTAAACATTTTCTATTTTTCAACCTCATTACGCATTGCTTGCCCATCAAGGAGGTTTTGCGGGAGACTACACACATGGCTTTGCTTCTGTGAAGCATATGATGCACGCAGCATCCTTCTGTTCCTGCCCCCGGTTCAGAAGCTAAAAGGTTTACTGAGCCAGCCCAGTTTCAGGCAGGGAATCACCACGCTCTGCTCACCATGTGAAACTTTGGATGCCTGGAGAAATTTTGGCTCCTGTAGAGATTCTCCGGCCTGATTCTTATCAGGTCTTTTCTGAAGTTATTGCAGAAGGACATAACAGACATATGTGAGCTGCACGCCCTGAAGAATGCTAATTAATTTCAAGTAACCTACTGTTTCCACATCTCTGATGTGAGTATTGGGGAATGAAATTAAAAAGTACTTCTGGTACATGCCTTGAGGGTGTAGGGAGTGTCTTTTCTTTTAATTTTCCCTTTTCTCTCCTCTTTTTCCCCAAACTACTGAACGTGAAATGAAATCTAAAGTGTCACTAGTTTCTTGTATCTAAAGTATAGCAAGACAATAAAACCAGGGTAGGCACAAGCCCTCTTTCTGAAGAAATGAGATACCACAATAAAGGTTAGATGTTTGCTTGTTTTCAGAATTTTATGGAAGATGTTCAGTACCAGCCATTGAAACTAGCAAATAATTTATTTATTTATTTGCTACAGCTTTGGGCACTTCTTGATTCAGAAATTGGGTATCTTTGCTCTTTCTGCTAAGTAAGTTAATATTGTTTACATTTTAAAGTAAATTTCTTAAACGATGATGTTTATAGTGCTTTTATAGTTGAATGTCCAAGTTCTGAAAAATCTGTTACAGTATGTCATGAACAGTTTGCCTGGGTGACTATATTTTACTTCAGCTATCATTAGGGAGAAAAGAGGCTTGTCCAGTTCTTGAGTAAATGAAAATGGATTGCTACTTTTTTTAGGGTTATGTGGTTCTACCAGCCTAACAGTAGGTGGTACAAAAGATACACAAAACAACCATTGATGATTGTTAGACCAAAGAGACCAAAAATTGTTGAAAAATATCAATCACCTGAAATCTCTTACCTTGCATATCTGAGAAGCATATAGCAAAAGCTTCTTGTGGTCCAGCCTCTCTTTATGTTTTTGCAGATAATCTCGTAAACTTCCATATGGTAAATATTCCATGATTAATCGTAGATTCCTACGTCCTTTTACAACAACAACAAAAAAATACACTTAATTTTTTCTGTCCTTTTCCAATTACAAGTTTTGAAATATAAATATTTACAAATGTTTATGAATAAAAGTAATAGAAAATAGGTTATAATAAATTAGTTTTTTGCTATTAACGTACATCAGTATGCAATTTTTCATATAATAAACAACTGCATTTGTTCAGGAAATACCATGTATTTAAACAAAACAACAATGTGGGTATGCTTGATATACAGAGCATCACTAAACAGGATCACCTCATCAATACTTTAGCTACTATTTCTAAAGCAAAGCAAAAGTGCTACATGTTCATCTGTGTTCGTGTAATTCTTTCTCATTGCTGAAATGAAACTCAGAATGGCAGCTAAAATCAACTGGTCAGCAATTTACCATCTTTAAAAACTCAGTCTGATTTTGAACCCAACAGTCTTCTTTTTACAGCAAGATCCTGGGCAGAAACCATACTTTCATTCAACTTTGACTGCACAACAATTCACTTAAATACCTTCTTTTCTGAAACTTTTTACTGTCTAGTCCTTCGCTGTATAGGCTCTACAAGAATTGATAATATCCACTCTGAGACATTACTTTGAGCAAAAAACAATTACAAAAGGGTTGCATTTTCCTACTTAGCTCTAAATGCTTTTCTAGGGAGACTTTTAAGCTTTAAGATAAAGAAACTGAATAAAATGTCTACCATGTACTGAGTAGTGTACAACAGAGACTATTTCCTTTGCTTTGCACTTGCTTAAGTTCTGGTGAAGTTAGAACAAGTTAATGACCTTCATAACCACTTACCTCTTTGAATTTCTCAGTATTAGATGTACACCTAAAGGTGCATTCAATATAGCACATACCTGCACTGTAGCATACTCCTTTGTATTTAACAATGTTATCATGCTGCAAAGATTTAAGTATTTCAATTTCTCGTTCAAAGTCCCTAAGGTGCTCTTCTGTGCTATGTTGCAGTTTTTTCACAGCCACCACTTCTCCAGTATTATCCTGCAGGGGGTCATACCGGCACATCTCAACACTGCCAAAATTTCCCTAGATCACCAATGGAAACACTTGAATTAAAAACAAGTCCACATCATTGACTTTTAGTGCTTGTTTGTACTGCTTCAGTGCTCACTGTATCAGCATTAAGGTGACAACAACTAATTCAGTGAAATCCCAAAAAACCGCCCTGAGAGAAAAACCATGCAGGATCACAGGTAACAGTTCTATAAGGAAGCAAACAGCAGGGGAGAAAAAGAAGGCAAGGAGAGGGGGTTATGTCCATTCATTTTCTCCCTGCTTCTTCACAACTTTCCACTCGCACTCCCCAGCTGTCAGTTGGGATACTCCTTTTCCTGCACTTGCAAAACCCCCTACACTTAGGTTCCTCTTGGTTCTTAATTCTCCTCCGTTTCTTGGTGGTTCTTCCCCCATTTGTTTCAATGTTCTGTCTTCTTGCCTTTCTCTGTTTATATTTTATCTTCCTTTATGCAATCACCATCTACTACTCCGTTCCTCTCCCTGTGCTATGCTACCATTTTTAACCAACAACCAACCATCTGCAAATAGCAGTTTTGCTACTTCACTTTCAGGCTTGCTTTCATTAATATTTGGAGTCAAATATATAGCTATAATGTCAACAAAAAACATAAACCAGCATGAAACCATTCTGCAAAAACGGTACTTGGGTGAAGATCCGTCAGCTGCACTTGGTCATCTGTCTAGGCATGCTTAGACACACCAGGCTGCAATGACTTGCAAAACGACTAACCAAATGCTGATTTCTAGAGCCTAAAAAAGTTCAAGGCCTGCATATACCTCAAAGACTTTGCTGAATTCAGAGACTGCATATTCAGACTTCTCAGAATATGCTTGGAACAAAAATCTCAGATGCAAAAATGTCAGTGCAGCTCTGGGTTACTGAAAAGGATTTTAGCTTTCAACTGGATTCATTGTAGAGGTCAGCTATCTTTCTGATTATATTGTGAACCTAGAAACAGATCCCCAAGGAACCACATGTTGTGGTCATATATGATTGAAATCATTAATTTCAGCAAGAGAAGTTTCAATTTAAATCTTGCATATGAAGTAATCAGAAACCAACTGAAAAAGATAGTTCTCTCCTAGGTAATAAAATAATTTCAAAACATCCTACCTTGCCAAGCTGCTGCAAAAACTTCAGATGTCTTTCTTCAAATTGTGTTGGGTCCCTGTCTTCAAAAGCACCAGAAAATCCAAGTGCTCCAATTCTCATATTTGGCAACATATCACTTTCTGTCAATAACTCATAATCTGAAGAGTAGGAGGAGAAAGGGAAGAGAGAAAGGGAACAGGAGGCACAGAGAAGCAAACAACAGTATGAAAACACTTACTACAACCGCAGCATGTTCCACTTTTGCTTTGCATACCCCAAGCTAAGCAGAATATTAACAATTACCTCAATTTCTATACAGTAATTTGCAGTAAAAGACATAAAAAAGACAAAATACCCCAAATGACTTGAGTCATAGTGAGCCTTGCTTTAATTTCCTTATTTTCTTTTATGCATACCTATTGTACTTCAAGTTTAGCAACTATTGTGCAACAGCTCCACTGCTGCAGAAGGGAGAAATGCAAACTTCACAAGGGCTTATGATAACACGCAAAAAGAAAAAAGAAGGTACCTATGTATTTTACTGAGAGAGAAAAAAAAAAAAAGACAGTCACAAACATAAGATACTCAGTTAACAGACTAGAACATATGTGATAAGTATAAATCAAACAAGAAAATGGCTTTGAATGATAATCCTTACTTTTAGAACAAACTAAAAAAAGCAGTGACATAGTGTCCTTACAAACTTAGATTTCTGGGGCTGCTTTGAAGATGGTTCTGAGTCAACATACAAAAAAGGAAGGCACTGCATGAAACTTGAACCAATGGAAATCAGGGTTCTTTTTGTCTAATGCATTCTTCTTGTATCACAGACTCACCTGGAGTGAACAAACTATTCAAGTCACGTATAATCGCCCTAAATGATGGCCTGAAATCTGGCTCATAATCCATACAGTTGTTTATAAGGTTTGCCAGTTCTGTCCAGTTGGGGGCAGGAAGCTGGTGCCTATCTTCATAAAACTGTAGTTTCTGGAATTAAGTAGATAAAAACAACATTAATATACAACCATGAAGACACAAAGAAGCCTGAACATTCTCACCAGAGCAGCCAAGAACTAGAGCTGTCAACTTAGATGTGCTATTTCACCAAACATACATCTGACCAATTTTTATCAAAACCCAAGGCTAACAACAATTGACAATGGAATAATTTAATCTGTTCGAAATTCCCAGTTACTCATAAAAGACAGGAAAATTGGTAATGATAATGGGAAAGATGGTGCCTCCTTTGTTGGTAATTTCTGAAAACCTCAACTGGATCAATCCAACAGAAAATTCTATCCACCTGCAAGGTGGCTGAGCTCCTCTAGTTGTTCTGAGCTTTGTGAGTATCATGAAAGAATGTATATCCGTACAGGAGAGGAGGGCCACTTCTGAAATACCTTCTGAAAGTATCTATAAGCAAGGTCTAGGTAGACCTTGGAGACTATTGTAAAAGCTGATCTTAACATCCTAGAAATCAGATTAGGCTTTGTGAGAAGGTTAACAGTCCATTTATATATATATTCAACATATATTTATCTATATTTTTATTTATATACATACTACTACAAATATTTTTGTAGCCTGGTAAAGGAAATAATCTTTTTCCTTCCAACTAAAGAAGCAAATACATAAGAAATATTTTCATGGAATGTGTTTCCCCTCCAACCCTTGTCCCTAGCTGAGACAAAGTTACCACTTCTTGTTTAGCTTAAACAGCAGAATTGTCTGCAACTCACAAAGTCTGATGGTATTTAAGGTGTTCAATTACTACAAAAATGCCAATTAAAATCCATGCAGGTTGTTAGGAATACTTCTAGTTTAAAGTAACACACTGTTGCAACAAGGCAATAGAAACATGAGCAAGATAACACAGGCAATTCTGTACCTTGTCCCTATAAAAATCCATTATCAGAAGTGATGATTTATGTTGCTTGGTTATCTCTAAGTGGCTTGTTCCTACACTGGTCATGGGCCACATCACTTTACATGCTTATATATTTACAAGAGCAGATGGTTTAAATTAGAAATGTCCAAAGAACTTCTGTGACTACAGATCCAGTAATACTTACTCTTGAAGAATCCAGTGCACTCAGGGGTTTGTCTCCTCCACTGCAGATTTCCCACAAAGTAGTGCCAAAACTCCATTTGTCAGTGGCCAGGTTTAATTGTTTGGGATTCTCAATACATTCAGGTGGAACCCATGGTATTCTCTCAAGAAGAACTGTGCAATCATGCAAAGGAAGTATCACATTAAGATGAATAAAAAACCCAGAAAATTCTATAACGTACTTGTTTTAGTAAAAATTACTTTAGTTTACATAGATATTTCATTCTTTAATACACTGTTAATACCTTCCAGGTTTTTGTTCCTGCCTAAAAAGCTATAGAACGTGTACAAAAATAATATTTATGTATGCGAGTGGAAGACCATTAGTTTTATCGTAAAATGAGTCCAATGTTGAAAACTTCCTTAACATCATTTCTACATAATATTTTTGCTCTGACTGCTGTATTTCCTCCAGTGTTACCAAGATTTAGTAGCTACTGCAAAGGAACTTCATGGCAAAGAGTAAACAGTGCTTTGCTCATGGTTGGTGCATTACAGAACAGCAAAAGGCACCATAACACAGAATTGTATAATATTTAATTTGTCAACATGAGACAAATAGCAGTAAAAAGTTAAAATGCGGTGTTCTAACAATGTAGATTTAGAGCTCCTTAAAATGAGAACTCTTATGATTAATGTTGGTTTCTCATTTAAACATGTTTGAAGCAATTTATTGGAAAGTAATGACACTGCATTGCTTATAGTCTCTTAGATGCATTATTTCTTTTGGCATGTATAATATTACCAAGGATAAACTGTGTTCATTTTTTCAAAATTATTAAAAAGACTACATAAAGAATAGTAAGGTTACTTCAGTTTCATTAGCATAACAAGCTTGCACACACTTTTAATTTCTTCTCATTTAATTAATTTTGCTGTTTATAAAGCATGAAAACAGCCTCAATGGTAGATGACAGTCCAGTATTTTTAGCATCCTCAAAGTGGTGATTCTTCAAGTATTCATCAAGAAATCTACTGAAGATGACTTTCAACTACTGGGCAGCATTTTCAAAAGTGCTTTTACTTTCAACTCTGAAAGCTTCTTCAAGCTATAAAATACACCCATTTAATCTTGATCAATAATAGGATACAAAATCCAGCAGCTACCTGCAGATGCAACAGACTTACTCATGGTACATTATAGCATCCTAGTAGTACTACCAGTGAAACAAAAAGGTTGAAAATTAGAATAGCAGGGAAAAAACCTCACACAATGGAGAACTGTACCTTTATTTCCTGTAACTATTTGCTGATAAAGAAGACACACTCAAAATTGCTGACTAGGACTGCAAAGATTATTTTGAAGTGACAGACGGATGCAGGAACTTGCTATAAGTTACAGAAAAAGGGTCAGAAAAAAATTAAACCTAAATTTATGTTTTAAGTCAGAAGTATTAAACAAGAAACCTGACACAAACACTTACTATCTCTTGGCAAAACTGTAATACTGATTCCAGGATCACTTAATTTTATAAATGGAAGGTTCCCAGACTTCCTGTCTTCCTCTCTGATAAGCAAGATGTTTTTTGCACAGACGTTCCCATGGACAAGACCTTTATCCTCCTATGAACAGAAATGCATCTTTTAGACACTGACAAAAAAAAATCCTATTGAAGAGTTATTTAAAATATTCTACAAGACGAGGGAAACATCAGCAAAGAAAGTAACAATTGTAGACTAAGTTAATAAAATCTCAAATGTTTCACCAGTTCCACTCAGAGTTATAGTTTCTAGCCAATTTTCATCCATTTTAATTATTTACCTAAAATTTCAAGTTTAAAACTATTTGATGTACATTAACTCTGTAGAATACTGATCCATCAGTATGATCCATTTAAAATGAACACAGGAACATTTAAATTCTGTTAAAGGGAATACTCATCTAATCATGTATCCTGTCTCAAATAACTGCCTTTATGTTTAATTAACAATTATGTTTAATTAACATGGTAATTAATTAATTAACAGACTGTAATGTTAGAATCTAAGGCACAAAAAGAAATATACTAGCAGTTTGAACAGGGCAATGTTTTCGTTTCCCAGTGGTTAACTACTAACACTACCAGGAAAAAGCTTATGTCGCATCATGAGTTGAGGTTGAAAAACCAGGACTGATTCCTTGAGGGGAGAGAGGGGAAAAGAAAATTTAAGAATTTTTACTGGAAATGTATTTTCATTTGACATTAGAATATAAAGCATAAAAAAAGAATCAGAAATTAGATTAGATTTTGGGAAAGATACAAAGGTCTGTCCTTGGCTATCCACTAACTACCTGGTATATGCCCTGCCTATTTTCAAATACCCACTAGAGTTTCAAGTAGTGCGGTAATAGTTCAGCCATTCTACTCATTCATACATTAGTCTGGAACTCTTGAGTTCAGTCATTAACAAAACTGATGAATAAACTACTCACCAGAAAATGCATGGCTAATGCCAACTGTTTGGCTACTTCAAGCTTCCACAAGATATTAATAACATTTTTGTTCTTTTTCAAATATGTGTCCAAGGATCCAAACTTTACATACTCTTGTACAAGGATGTCTGATATAAAACAGTAAACAAAGTAACAATTAAAATCATCAACAAATCATCTATCCTGAAATTCCACTCATTACTTTAGTACTAATCATCTCTTTCTTTGATACCTTCCTGGTGTACTAACTATAAATTTGAAGCTATACAGTATCTATCATATTGCCACAAGTATTCTATGGTTTTTTATACTTCTTCAGGGTGTGAAAGTTGCCAAATTTCTTCTCAAATGCAAAGTAACTAGCTTTAATAGTTTTTTTAGAGACTAGGTTTCCACCCAAACGAATCCAGTAAGCATCCTTCCACCCTCACTTGAAAGACGCAATAAATAATGTAAGGTCTAATACTGCATAGCATTATCAATGCAGCCAGTTGAATAACATTCAAGTCATTCACTTCATAGTTGTTCAAAATCTATATTCTTAGTGGAAAAAATATGATGCTTTGCTGACAAAATATACTGTTCTTGAAAACAGCCTAGTATTGTTATGAAAAAAAAATATTGGTGTATATATACAACACATGCTTCCATGCAGTCATGCAGTAAATAACCCAAGAAATAAGGTCCATTTCACAGTACTGCACAGTCTTCATAATTTTCAATACAACAATTTCAAACTGCATGACTGAACTCTTGCCTTCAGCTGTAAGATGCTCACATTGTAATGATTTCACTTAGACTCCAAAGACACTGGAAACTACTGATATTATATTATATTTGGTTATAACAAACCGATTTTTATAACAAATTCGCTTCATAGGCAAACTTCTTTTGTTCTTACAATTACGTGAAGCAATTTTCATCAAATCTGTACACCAGATATGTAATTCACATACAGAATCCCAGCCCCTCTTCCAATTTCATAGCAACTGCCTCTTGCTAAACTGTAGTAAGTCTCTTGCTTTCAGAAATAGAACCGCCTATAGAGGACAACTGTGATCTAACGGAAAAATAAGTAACCATGTATCTCTTTGGATAATTTTTATTTTTAAACTATACACACAATCTACCTGAAATTATAAAAATAGCCCCTGTACATGGTACAACGAATAAAGTAGAAAAGCCACTACTGTGCATTTATGTGAAGAAACTGGTGTAACAAGTTCTTGGCCAAACACAGTGCTGTGCCTTTTCCAGCCTCCTAAGACAAGCAATCCCTGACTCAGAATCCACTCGCCTTCCTGCGACGTCTTTCTCTCTTAATACAGGCAACTGTCTATACAATATGCTTATACAGTTGCTTTAAAATGCTTCTTTTGTTACAAATCTTTTAGTTTTAGGGCAAACTGGCATTCCTGCCCAAATACTGAATGATGAGGAAAAACTGCCAAAGTAGGTCATATTTGAAGATAGCACACATAAGCATGACAGTCATCCAAAATTAAGATTTCCTTACAGGATGTTATAAATGTATTTCAGGTTTTCTTAAAAATGTGTTAATATATAGTCAGAATGCAGTAAGCTAAACAGAAAACACATCCTACTTCTGCAGACAATGCAAAGATTTTATCTTTGTTAACATTCCGTAGTGTTTTGTTGAAATAACAGGACCTCATGCTTTCAGAATGGGACCCTTAAACCAAACTTCCCAAAGCTGTATTTGTTCTCTCAGAGTCAGAACATGGGTGGGAAATGATGGCAGTTTGTGTCTGATCACAGTAAATGAAAATTTTCTTGGGTAGCCAAGCACTTTCTAGCTAAGCACAGCTGATATGATGTAGGAGTGCAATTCTTCAGGCAGTTCAAAAGCTTGTTTCAGAAGTTCAGCAAAACTTCCCCAAAGCGAGACTTTCAGACAGAACAGAAATGACTGCAAGAAATTTACAAACATTACTATTGGCACTGACTGTATTTACATAATTTTTCCTTTTTTTTTTGTAATCACCATACTAACTAGTTCTCAGACACCAAGACTAATACTACTGCAACATGAATATGTATTGGTTGTCCAGGTTGTTTTGGTTATTTCCCCTGCTTTTACCTAGAATGAATGGCAAATTCTATCAACAGCTGCAAGAACTTAGTACAAAAAGGTAATTGATTTCAACTTACTTTCCTCTCCACATACGCAGACTCCATAATTTAACACCAAGTGTTTGTAAGAAAGCTGGCTCATCATACTTGCTGCCTCAAAGAAAGACTTTGAGGAAGGGGAGAGAAAGATTGAGAGAGGATAAGTATTAGTAATAACCAAACTCCAAAACACTAGAGAGAGTGAGAAAGTGGAAACAAATGTTACCGAAAACAGTCCCTGCCCCCTTCCCCCTCCCCGCCCAAACACTACAAGATATCTAATAGATTTATTAAAACACATACACACTTTTAAAACATTTCAACTTCCTTCTCATTGCAAATGCCCCGTGTAAAATACTTCATGTTGTTTGTCACTGGTTTAGGTTTGGTTGTGGGTTGTTTTTCTTTAATCAAACAACAGACAATCTACATTCCAGAGAGGTGAGCAATTTCTTTTACTGCAGACAGGTGCATTTCTGCATTTTAAAAAGAATCTTTTCCTTCAAGTCACTTAACTAAATGAGGTAAACTGCAGACAGTTTCATGATGGAGTATTCAGTATCCAATTTATTCTTTCATAACGCACTATTCAGTTTCCAATTTATTTCTTCATAGCACATTATTAAGTTAAAAGACAAGAAGTATTATATCACTCATCCACTACTATGCAACCTTACCTAACCTTGTCAGGAAGGTTTCAGATGCTTCTATTTTGTTAGTAATTTTTTATTCTCTTCAGTGGCACCTCCAACTACACTTGCTTGTTTACTGAATATTCACCCAACAAAACATGGTCAAAATTAGCAAGTTTTCCTTCAGATGACTATATTTGTCTTTCTGTAGTCTCAGTCTTTTTAAAAAAACTGATTTTCACCTAACTTTAGAATGTGAATATATTACCCAGCTTATCAAAATTAGAATGTGAATTATAGTTTCTTTATTATTTTCAATTGTCCAAAGTGTATGCCTACATTCTTATGAATATTACCTGTCTGAAATGTCTTTTCCTTTTTCGCTTATGTTTTCATATAGATTTGTCTTAAGCAATTGAAAAAAGCTCAGTAAGCAATGAACTAGTTCTCTTGTCTTGCTGTAAACACGGCTAGATTAATCAGTAATTTGATCAAAATACACAATAAACAGCTATATAAAGTTACATTAATATATTGAGCATTACCAAATCTTGTTAAAGCATTCAAAATTAAATTATTACATTACAATCTTGGGTTCTATTAAATTATGAGTGTATTTTTGCACAAAAGCATTTCAGGTTTCTCCACAGCTTCACTCAAACAGTGGAAAGTGTAAAAGAACATATGGCAAGTACTTCTCATACATAAATATTTCTGATTTTTAATGGCTTGATAAGAAATGTTGATTTTACTGAAAAATCAGTATGAGTCCAAAACATTGAAGATAGTCTACCAAAGGGAAGTAATTTTACGTAAATGTTGGTGCCTCATCTGTGCATAATGAATTTACTGGTAAAGGCAATCCTGTGGCTATTCCACCTTTGTATCATCCAAAGAAACTACTCTCTGGTTCTCAGTGGGTAGCTCTGAACTTTCTGTCAGATGGTAGAGAGAGGGGAAATAAATTCCATAATAATCTCCCAAGCACCAGAAGGCCAAGAATGAGCTTGGTTCAACATAGAGTCCTCTACCATATAATAAATAACTCACCTACTGCTCAACATAGCATGAACAAATGTTATATAGTGGTCAACAATCACACCTACCTCAGAGTAGTTTCTATGCACTTTATCCAACACCTTTAAAAGAACTTCAGTTTGATGGAGCTGGCCATAGTCTCCCACTTCTTTCCTCACACCCTTGAAAATCTTAGTAAACGTGCCCTGTCCAAGACTCTCCTCCTAAAAGAAAGGAAGGATCCAGATGGGGGAAAAAAGAACCAGAAATCTCTGCCTGTTTTAAAAAAATCTCTTCAAAACAATCACTCTAAACAACACAGAAGCAAAGCTTTACAGTTAGCTTGTTCATTAACTCCTCAGGGATCTCAGAAAATACTTGCTGCAAGCGCCAGAGAGGAAGGAATTGCTGTTAGTAAGATGTATTTAAACAGCCCTAGACTTAAAGAAAACAAATGCTATTGCAGTCAAAAGGACAATTCTTGTTTTAAGAAAGTTATTTGTATGCAGGACAAACTCTAAAAAAAATACTCTCTCTCACAACTCCAAAGATTACAGCCAAATCTTCTAGCTCAGATACGGTTCTTTTAAACACATACTGAGTTTTTAAAAACTTAGCGTGTATTAAACCAACGACCTGCACAGAAGAAGTAACTCATAGACTTACAAATATCAAGTCCTCATTCCGAATTTTGTGAAAGACCATCTGGTTGACATTATTGTGTCTCTGTAGCGTAGGTGATGAAGGTATATCAGAAACACTATTGCTCCTGAAAACCAGGAGATTTGATTTATCTGGGAGAAGAAAGAGGGTGGGGAAAAGAAAAACAAAGTAAATTTGTAAATATAAAACTAAAGAAATATTATTTCAGAAAGATTATTAATGAGAATCTGCTAATCCAACAGGAAGAAGGTACCACATTGACTTTATTCAAAAAGCCACATAGTATTTCATTAAAAAAAAAATTAAAGTCTGATTAGCAAAAACATTTAGGTTCACTTAGCTAATTCATGTTTCATAATTAATCCTACTTTTGACAAACACTCTGAAAATATTTCTGCCTCATTTCACATTTTGACTTTTGCAGTATTTGTAGTATTAATCAAGGGTGGAAAAAAAAATCAACACCTTCTTTTACATTACAAAGTCATTATGTTAAAGATGTCAGAATCACAGAATGATACGGGGTTGGAAGGGACCTCTAGAGTACAACCCCCTTGCCAAAGCAGGTCGCACTTGTCCAGGTGGGTTTTGAACATCTCCAGAGACAGAGACTCCACCACCTCTCCAGGGAGCCTATTCCAGCGCTCTGCCACCCTCAACGTGAAGAAGCTTCTCCTCATGTTTGGATGGAACTTCTTATGTTCAAATTTGTGCCCATTTCCTCTTGTCCTCTCACTGGGCACCACTGAAAAAATACTGGCCCCTTCCTCTTGACACCCACCCTTTAATTATTTTCAGGTGTTGATCAGATTTTGCTTTGGCAGCACTTCAGTGAGCCTCACTGCCTTATATTTACCTGAGTAATTATTCTTCAAGTGACGTTGAAGAAAGGTTTTCCACAAAGTAGAGTAGTTCTGTTAGTAAAACTAAAGCTCACAGGTATGTATTTGCGGGCATATGCATGTGCAATTATATTTATATAATAGTTTATAATTCCGATGCATACACATTTTTGATTTTGATGGAAATAAGGCTACAAAATTATTCTCCATAATGTGTGTATGTATTTAATTGTTAAATCTCTTCTAAGCTTTTTAATCCATTACCTACTTTCAATCAAATTTAAGAGAGGTAAAATTGATATCAAATAGTCTGCTCTCAAGTTTTTATTTAAATAAGGACTTGGATAGAGACAAAGACTAATTAGTTTTAACTGTAAGTAGTACTACTTACAACAAGCAAAAAGGGCAAACATTATCAGAACTTATAAAGGAGAAAGCTACCATGAGTAAAAAAGCTACGTCAGTGAAATTTAAAAAAAATCCACACAAACATAGAGGCTTAGCTACACGAGTGTCATTTAATGTTTGCTTATTTTTAAATGTTTAATTTAAAAGTTGGAAACCCTTCTGCTTAGAAACAATCTTTCTCTTACCTTTTGGTTTTGGAGGACAGCATTTGGTGAATTGGAAAATTATGCTGTCTGAACGGACAGTTTCTGTCTGGTAACAGGTCAACAGATCCTTAAGATTTCCAAAACTTCTCTTGGTTCCACTAAGATTATATTCTCCGTTCTCATTCTTTGTAATTAAGCAGTGCTTGTAATCAGTGGTGTTCTCACGCTGTAGAGATTTTTTTCCATTAAAAATACAATTGGTCAATATTTTAATACTTAAAAGCTTATTTAAATGTATAGCACTCTAGTAATTAAAGAAAGAATGCTTCAGCAAAATAATAGCATAATTTGTTATTCTGTTCTCACTATGTAATATTGATTCTGAGAAACATGATGATTCTACTCCCATCACTGGAATTAGCATGTGGATGCTAAGAAAAAACAAATGTTCCAAAATCTGAAAAGATGGAGCTGCGAAAACAGATAATGAATCCTAGGAAAAATACTTTCGAGCTAGTAATGAAAGCTTCTTCACCCTTACAATGGTAACATCAAAACACAATTTCGTTGGAAGCAACAGACTCACGCTCTGCATTGTTTTGGCAAGCATTTGGAGATCTCAGCTGTATTCCTATTTTTCTGTTGTCTACAGTACAGTTCTAAGCAATTAGTTCCTAGCACTGATTTTCAATATGCACTGAATTATTTTCACAATGAGACTTGAAAAGATCCCATTAAATATTCTTAAACAAGAGGAGCTCTTATAGAGCTTCCATGGTCCTTCAAGTCAACACTGCAGAAATTGTTCCAACAAATTCTGGATCTCAAAAGCTCTCTAACAGCTTGCCCAGAAAGACTCAGAACAAGAAAAAAAACAAACAAAACTGGCCAGGTCAGTTAGTGGCAAGCTTAACTCACAGCCTTGACTCCCGAGAGTTGCTTGGGGATTGATCTCTTAGAGTAAAAAAGTCTACGTTGAATACACTTCACTGACTGGACATAAAATTTTTGTGTAACTGGTCATAAAGTGGCTGTTTACTTCTCCATCAATATTATTTTGTCATTATGGTTCCCGTTCTAGCTAACACCAGACATCCAGCAGGAGATCTGTATTGATGTAACAGCTGCCAAATAATCTGTCTGGTCCAAAGCATTTGACAGGACCCAAACCCAGAAGAACCTGTGAAGGAGAGGCACTCTCTGATCACCAAGGGTTGCATACTCAGTCTAAATAAGCCCTATTTGGGAGGGGCAAGGACAGGGCTGGGCAGAGATCCAAGGAAAAAAAATCCAACTAAAAACCCCCGAGCTTTGAAAAAAGAAAAAAACCCCTAAACTGCTACACCACCCAAACATTTCCTACAGTCTGAACAGCCATGTCATCATCCTCAGAATTCTGAAGCTCTCCTCCCTCTAGGTGCCTTGTCCTTCTAGGCATACACGGTATGTTTCATTAGTCATTCTTTACCGTACAAGTATTTTATGTTTCTCACAAAACCATGAAAGTTGGCCAATCTAACAGAAGTACCTATAGAATATACACAGCAAACAAATATACTGAAGAGAAAAATCAAGAATAATTTCCTGAACATCCCAGGACCGTTACTGTCACACAATAAAGACTACACAGGTACTATCCAAAGCAGAATACAAACCTCTATAGCAAATGTGAGGAAGTATTTTTTAAAATCTTTAGGACTGCAACGAAGGACGTAGAAACCAGTCTGATTACCTGCTTTCTTCAGTTTACTGATAGCAAAGTCCATGCTATAGTAAAAAGAAAATATTTAATATTGCATTATTTCAAAACTCTAAGCTTCAGATATTGGCCAATGAGTACTATTATCGAATACCTAACACAACATCAGCTCATACTCTCAATTTTTACAATTTCCTGCAAGTTCATCTTTTTGTCCCTTTATTTTCCAATACTCAAGGCAGCTGCTTATATAGAAAGCAGTATATTAAAAACTCTTAATACTAAAACCAGCACAATTATTTATTTGTTGAGAAATCTTACAGCCTAAAAAGTATATTCCCCTAGGCTTATTATATGATTTTCAACATCGTTATGGAAGAAGCTCTAATAAGACTGCCTAATACATAAGCAAAAATTAGCAAAATCTTTGTGTGAGTGAAAAAGGTGGGTTTAACTTTGGAAAGGGCTAATAAGAAAAGTTGTCATGAAATGTTATTTGTTACTACAAGAACCAATTTCCCCTTTAACAAGCATTGCTAGCTGACTATTTCTATTCATCTCAGGGAATGAAGAATAGAACGGCTGGGAAAGGTCTTGACTCATCGCACATTCTTCTAAGCAGCATTAAATAAGGGTCAATATACAGCATCAGCCACTAGTGCAAGAAACACAATTAGAACTGTATAGGTCTCCATCCCAATCCTCCTTCATTTCTTCTGAAGGTTATAGCACCTATACTCTTTCCTTCATCGGGAAATTTACAGAATTGCTCCCTTAGCTGAGCAGAGAGTGCTAGTTTCAAGCAACATATCTTGCATTTAATAGCTTTTAAGGTTTCTGCAGTCAAAGCAAATCCCCGATTTATTCTACCTAACAAAACATTTTTAAGTTCCTATGTGTGGTTCTGCAAACAATACTATATGAACTATTTTTCTATTTTATTTTTTTTTAATTCAATGGAGGTACTAAATTCTTCCTCTGAAAACAACAACAAAAAACCAAAGAAAGCAAAAAAGGAGATGACATTTCTTAAAAACAGACAAAATCTGATTTACATGGCTAGCAGTTCACTGCAATCCTTGTTTACATATTGAAGAGAGTGTTCTCTGAGTTCTCCTTTTTCCTCTTTGGCAACTCAGATAACACAACTGCTAGAAGCTGCAGAGAAAACAGGAGAACCTCTGTCTACAACACTGTATGTTGCTGCCAAGGCAGTAACTATAATTCTGTAAAATCAGCACAATGACTTTGCTGCCTGTTTCACTTGAAGAAAAAAAGAATTCTAAGAGAAGAAAATTAAAACCAGAATCTTTCCATTTATTTTTTGTAACACATCAAGGCAGCATTGTATTTTTCAAGGTGAAAAATAAGAGGGAAAATGTAAAGCATTTTATGTTACATAACTGTCGTAAATACACATTTCAAATATCCATCACGGTTTACAGTCAACTAAAGTTTCTCTGTCAAAAATAACACCTTGTTACATTGCTAAAAAATTGCTTACAAAATTGGTCCATGGCAGTTGCTCTGAATATTTTCAAGGACTGATGGTGGTGCTACTTCTTTACAGAGATAATGATGGGCATCCGCAGTCAATCTGTAATATCCATCAATTAATGATACAAAGGAGAGAGCTTCTCTTAATGACTGAAATTCAGCTTCCTGTTAAATTGCCAGGGTAGAATAAGGCAGG
>VXBW01002079.1:71423-103853 GCA_013400375.1 Thinocorus orbignyianus | reverse complement strand
CCCCCCCCCCAATTTGCAGCATTAAAATTCCTTCAACTCTGAACTTGTAGGCCATCAACAAAGAGGATCAGAAAGCCTTAAATATACCATTACAAATAAAGAAAAGAATTCTGTTTGTTGGATCATCAGCAGGAGCATCAATTAAAAACATGCATAAAGAGCCAGGAACAATGAACGAAAATATCCATATATATGTGTGGGGTTGTTTTTTTGTTTTTTTTGTTTTTCCTGTAGACATTTCTTTGCTTTGTAGTATTTTGTGAGGATAAACAATAGAGCACTTTAATTAATTTTTTGGGGTTGTTGTTTGGTGGGTGGAGGTGGGGTTGAGAACTAATTATTAGCATCTTGAGTAAAGAAGTTTAGAAAGCCTGTTAGACAATGCAAAATGCAATGGCTTCAGAGTGATACAAGCTGCAAAATCTGCTACAAGAGAGATGGATGTAGTATGAATGAAGAAAGGGTCTAAGAGAAGGTTCTTCCCTTAGCCATGGTTAGCAACAACCAGGCAAATTGAAGCACCGATCCTGATTACGTGGGAAATCCAAGACATGTTTTCCTTTGAGAGCAAGCTCAGGCAGTTTTTGATACTACAATATTCTGTACCACTTATTTCACAAGTCAAGTTACAGTATCATACAAACCATACTGTTTGATTCCAGTTGAACTTCAAATGCTAAGTAACATCCTTAAATGAAGGTAGATCTATCTAACATTATTCTTCCAAAGCAAACAGATTTTATTCAAGTCAGAATACTTCATTTCTACGGCTGTAAGCATAACTCAACACATCAATACGTGTAATAATGCTGTAAGACTCAATGGGTGTCACCTAGAATAAATCAGCTCAAACGCTCAGAAATCCCTGACACTGTTTGTTCATCTGGTTGTTGGAAAAATGAACTGGCAAAACAAATTTCTTAATAATCCACTCCATGCGTGTCATTCCTGACAAAAAATAGTTTCATTTCAGTATCTTAAAAAAGATTCATCTGTATAGTTCACTGAAACAGGGGTTGCGATGACACTTACGAGCAGCCTTATTAAATTATAAGTTCTCATCATCAATTTTATATAAACAGTTTCTGTATTACTGAAAATATATAGAGCCTCCACCACGTGTCTGCGAATAAGTGGGATAATATATTTAATTACAAAAAAATAATTTGGCAATCTCCATAGGAAATATGATCAGTTTAAACACTACATTTCTGAAAAGCTTGGTTGCCACACACAAACAGCATAGCATGTATACAAGTTTTGTACACTTAAAATTAGAAATTGCAAAATCTGACATTTATGTTAGCTCCTGCCATAGCAACTGGCACTTACAGGCTACCTGGGAAAGGCAGAGGGTTGAGACGTAAAAACAATGAATAAGGTAACTGGACCTAACGCCAACTTACAAATATGTTAAGAAAAGCACACTTCAAAAATCTGGCCATGTAATTAGATATTTTTTTTGTGAAGTATTACTAAAAAAAATTAGCATTTAAAAAAAATATTATAGCATAGTGTAAAAATACAACCATATGTGGTTGGGTCTTGACTGCTATATATTATGCATCAAAACCAGCAAACTTATGGATGGAATTATTTTGGAAAACTGACATGCACTACACTTTGCCTTTAATTTTACCTTTGGAAATATCCCGTGCATGCAATGTATACTGCTATAAGTTTGTGACAGATTCTGATAAATTTGGCAAAATCAATAGTCATGCTGGGAAATCTCATACAAAAGAAATAATTCTGATAAGTAAAAATGCAACAGCACAGGATTAGTAGTTATTGGAATCACTCAGCATCTTCTTAACAAAGAGTACATGGACTTTGCAGTCACAGAAATCTTGCTTCAAATTTGCTAGCTTATGCACTGGTAGGAGTCTAACTGCATCAGGAAAGAGGGATAAGTACATTTACCTGTTTTTTTGGAGTCCTTAAAACCCTGATTTCTAAGAGAATTTGAAGAATTTGTGCATTTTACCCAAAGCTGAGGCCATGGTCATTACTGTTCCACACTGATTTTTTTACAGTAATGAAAGTCCAACACTGAATTTTTTATTTGTCAAGCACAGAACTATTGTATGTTCAAGTATTTACTTTCTTTTAATACTACAATAAAAACCCATTTTTAAAATTGTGCACTGCTTGAGTCAATACATCTCTGTGAGCCTCAGCCATACAGAAATTGTATCATCACTGTGAAGTAAAATTTCCCTACCAAATTTACCAGGGGCAAATCAGAACTTTTGACATAAGATAAGAACTTTGTTACATAATAAATTGCACAGTTATTAAAATAATAAAAGATATTACCTGTTCTGCCAATGTCTCACAGTCTTTAAGTTTTCCTCTTGAGCACTGAATTCCACCATTTCCAGTTATTACAATGGTTGCAAAACTTTCCTCTCCAGAAGGATCTCCACCAGGTTCTTTTACTTCAAAAACCTCTGAATAGAAGGCAGACTGAAGGGTTTCCAGATTTATAAGATACTTAAGCTTCAAGTTTCTGGCAGTAGCTTTGCATTGGCCAAACTGCTGTATAAACTTGCGGAACCTGTACCTTATTCTTTTTCGTGTCAAAATGTGGTAGTCTTGGATTTTTGCTCGCACACATTTAGGCAAAAACATTTTGTAGCTGTGAATACATAACCAAAGAAAGACCTACTAATTTTATCCATTAAATCCAGCAGAGATAATTAGTTCTGTGCTAAGCAAGTCAACATGAAAATATCTTTCCCTCTAAATGTAACGTTATTCTTTAAACTGTAGAACAAGGATCTTTTCTTCCATCTGCAGCATGTTCTTTTCAAATATAGCCCTGTCTCTTCTTCCGTTTTCCATTTTTCCCCCTCACTCTCTTTCAACCTATATTACATAATGCATTTTCCATAAATCCAGACATGTCCGTTCTAGTCATTACTGAAGTCCTGAGGTAAGGCAGCAGAAGTTACACACTTGCTTTATTTGGTGGAGCAGTTGTAAAGAGGATACCGCACAGACAGAGAAAATTACAGAGTATGACACCTAATTTAATTTTCATCAGGACAGATTTCCTGGCTGAAAATATAGGTGGGCAGAATACAACACTATGGTGCATTCTCACTGAAGTCCCTATATCACAGCCCATACTCTAGATAAAGGAGCACAATAATTTGGCACCTGTAATGAGCCGGACAATTCTTCGTCTCATCTGCTTTTTACCCCTGCTGCTAGGTTTCATTAAAAGACAAACATTAGGTGTTAGGTACAAAGCAGGGAGGGAATTAACTCCGCTAGAGCAGAAACTGATTAGGTTGACAAACCAAAGTGAATCGGTAAGCTCAAGCAACTTTAGCAGACACCTGCCTGAGATGGTAAAGAGCGTGGAGCATAGGACGTGACAGAAGAGCCATAAAAGGAGCTTGATTTGTTCAGCCTTGAGAAAAGGCAGCTGAGGTAAGCTTGTACTAATTGTATTCAACTAAAAGATGGTTATGGACAAGACTGAATTAGAATTTCTCTGTATCTAATCACTCTTCTGCGATACTGATTATTCTCTGTTGCGTCTTGTCCTTTCACTGTGAATGTCTGAGAAGAATCTTTCTCAATGAGCGTGGTCATACACAGGACAAAGCTGTCAGAGATATGGTGGTATCTCCACTGTTGGACATTTTCAGAACTTGACTGGACAAGGCACCGAGTAACTTCATCTACCTTTGAAGTTGGCCCTGACCTGAACATCTGAACAAGGGGTCGATCTGATGACTTCCTCAGATTCCTCCCAACTCAAATTATTGCTTACACCCTTTACAAGATGATTAGTTGCTGCCTTATCTCTCATCAGAAGAGCCAAATCCATGTACCCAAACACAAATGGCCACCATGATACAAACTTTCCATTAATTTCTATTTTACACTATGGGTAAGTTTATGGAATCACTATGCTAGAATACATGAATGGCTAACAGCTGAACATCTCTTCCCAGACGCTAATGTGCAAAAATACTGGTTTTAGATATCAGATAGGTATGACACAGTTATGGTAAGTATGGAGTCACCTGACTGAATTGTAAATAGCCAGTGGGGTTTGGTCCTTTTCTTTGGCCACTCTCATCATATCCAGAACAGCCATTCCAAGGCATTCTTCTTGCGTTTCATGAGTAACAGGCATCTGTATCCATCCATCCAAAAAATCATCTCGCCACTGAGAAAGAACAAAAGAAAGCAAATAAAAACTGTAGCACTGCTGTTCATCAATAAAAGGGTTTTTTTTTTCTGTGTTGGGATTTGCTGTTTATTTGTTTGGGTTTTGGGTCTTTGTTCAGGGGCTTTGTCTGTTTTTAAAGACTGCATTCTTTCAAATTAACCACTTCATTAGCAAAAAACTGCACATATTCGTAATGGATACTAGTTACCATCACGCTTAGAAACACTGTTTTCAAAATATTTTCATTTCAATTCTTGAAAAGGTCCATATGGGGAGGATGTTGCTCTACACTGTGTCAGTCCAAAATGAAAGCCACACTGAAAGACTTCACGTGATAGTGAGTCACACACTCTAACTGTTCTCCCGACTACTGCCATTTGAGTTTCACCTCTCCAAATACAGAGTATGACATGGAATTTAATTTTCATCTTGAGTGGGCTTCAACCTGTCAAAAGAGCCTAGACAGTTACCATTAGAAGAAATGAAAATGAATAAATGCTCACAACCTTTACCAGTAGACATTAAAAAATAATGAGCAAATCATACCTGTGCAAATAGGTAAGACATGACAAGATCATCAAGAACAGGGCTTTCTGCACCTCGAATAATGCCATACCGATATGCTCTGCTGGTGCCATTGCAATACCAGTGGGGAAAGTAAAACCTATTATGAAATATTTAAGCAAACATTAATAAACAAATACTTTTGTTTACCAACGCCAGACATTATCACTTTCATAGGCATGTAATCAGTTGCTGGCTGGCTTGGAGAACCAATATAAAGTCCCAGTTAGTCAATGGAAGGCTGTGGTTCCAGTTTTTTATGTCTTAAAGTACTACAACATCTAACAGGGTGATAAGCTGTACAGGTAAGAATGAGGAGATCTGCAAAGTTATCCTCACTAATCAGAATACAGATAATTTTTTCTTACTGGCTTCCAATTTCCTTTGAGACAGTTCTTAAAACACTCAGGCCACATTATGCAATGTAAATAAACAAAATATTTTACACAAGGAAAACTGTGTAAGGAAGTGACAGGAAAACTGTCACTTTAGATGTTCTCATTCAAAAATCAGGTTCCATCAGAATAACAGTTCCATTGCCGTCATCTGTCCGACTACACGGGATAATTACTCTGCATTTCAGAACTGCCACTAATCTCAAACAGTCAAACGCAAATGAGATTAAATGTATCATGGAATTGTCAGAGTTGGAAGGGACCTCTAGAGACCATCTAGTCCAACTCCCCTGCTAAAGGAGGATTGCCTACAGCACATCACTCAGGACTGCATCCAGGCAGGTCTTTAAAATCTGCAAAGGAGGGGACTCCACAACCTTTCTGGGCAGCCTGCTCCAGGGCTCTGTCACCCTCACCATGAAGTTTTTCCTCATATCTGAATGGAACTTCCTATGTTTCAGTTTGTGCCTGTTGCCCCTTGTCCTGTCACTGGGAACCACTGAAAAGTGTTCAGCTCCATCCACCTTCAACCCACCCTTTAGATACCTGTAAGTATTAGTAAGGTCTCCCCCTCAGCCATCTCCTCTCCAGGCTAGAGAGTCCCAGCTCCCTCAGCCTTTCCTCCTACGGGAAGTGCTCTAATCCCTCAACCATCTTTGTTGCCCTACGCTGGACTCTCTCTAGTAGTTCCCTGTCTCTCTTGAACCGGGGAGCACAGAACCGAATACAGTATCATCATTAAGAAAAGTATTATTTTTACTTCAGCTATATTTTTTATTATTTGTTTCTTGAATTTGATATAGGAAACACACTGTATATAAAAACTGATAAAATATGTTATTCAAACCTACTCCAATAATTTTTATTCTCTCATCTACCTCTTATCCAGTCATCACAAACAGTCTGCCTATAACTTCTTAAGAGAAACTACTGTTCAACTAAATATCTTATTGGTTGTGTTTACTCACATAGTTTTGTTTTACCATGAAAAGCACATGACATTCGATTTGGATTACCTTATTCGGTAAATTAGGATGAGTCTGGTTGCTTCATCTACATGGAAGATGTGATTTGGGGGATACCACATTCTCTCTGCTTCACTCATGAGTGCAAACATGTTATGATACACTGGCATGATACCTAAACAAAGAGAAGAGAAGCAAACACATATAGGAAATAATTGTTTTTCCCAAAGTATCGATCTGTTTGGGAAAAAATAAAATAAAATAAAATCATTGTGGGTTAAAAGCAACAAATTGGCACAAGTTCTCCTGCTATTCATTGTACTGCTCCACCGCTGTCAACAGCATTGCCATCATCACCCCATAACCTGTAGACTGGTTTTGCTAGTTTATCTTCTCATTCCTTTATGTTCTCTGACAACAGACTGTATTCACCTGTTACCCTATACTTCACTGTTAGATTGCAAGATTTTCTCTGTATGGCATTTAATACAATGGCTTCCTAGCCTCTCAGTTTAGTAACAGCTAACAGCAGTACCTTACCTCTTTCTTTACCCTTTTCCAAAAAGAGATCTAGGCATTGATTTTAAGATTTTAGACCAATGAAAGAACAGAAGTAAAGCAGCACTAAGAAAGCCATCATGACTAGAACAATCATCGGACATTTAAATTTTAGTGGTTTAGTTAAGAACAAAGCCAAACATTGTTAATTAAACAATGCTGGAAAATACTTCTTTCCCCTCAGCAATTCAGGATTGTTTTAATGAGAATTAACAAACAATCCTCCTTAATCAGTAACAATGGAAATCAGTTGAACGTCAACTCTTCAGCAGCACCAGATTTTAAATTTTGAAGTACAACCTAATGTAAAACAGACACCACATCATTGTACTATGCTGCAGTGTAATATAGCTCTACCATAGCATGAGTGTGATAAGGAAAGCAGGTTAAATACCTGAGAATTGACAGCACACACTGACAAACATATTTTGAAGACACAAAGAGACACAGGTCTAAAGAGGAGGATGAAAATTTCAGTGTGAAAGTTACAGTAGGTCATAATGAAAGATAACTATGTTTACATTAGACAGTTTGGGAATAGAAGGCAAAAAATGTAAAGATAACAGATAAAGACAACAAAAGTAACTTAAAACGATGTTAAGAGACAAAAGATTTCTGGGAAAAGGCAAAGTACCCACAACACTTCCCAAAGACTTAAAATGAGGTCACTGAAACTTACACAAGAAACCAGGAAAAAAATAAAAATCCATTATTTCTTATTTTCCGTTTAGAACAACATTAAGTAACTATTGAAAGGAACAATTCATATTTCTTTCATCACATCTAAAGTGCATGTAAGACAATCAGCTAGAAAACAACTAATCAACCCCATATATAAAAGTGCATAAGCTTGTGGAATAAAACGTAATTCAGTTTTAAACACAACTAGCTTTAATTTGTTACAAAATGGGGTTTGTCTCTGTAGGGAGTCAGTACAAGGGCTAAGAACAAGAGGTCTATTGTGCAGATGTCTCATGAAACTGCTGAAATCTACAGGCTAACCTGACACTTGTTTAAACTAATGCTCACCAAAATATAACAGAATTACAGGTCCTCACACATGGTTTTCTAGTCTAGGAAAAGAAATCATAGATTTACAGGAAACCACAGTAACAGAAAGCGTTACCAAAACTAAACACAAATCCTAAAAGAATAATCCTGAAAGGATTAGGTACTGAAGGACTAGCTCTAAATTCTAGATGTTGTAAATTTACAGTGCACTAACTTCAGAGTTTTGAGAAATACTAAACTAACTCCAGAGTTTTGAGAAATACTAAACTAACTCCATTTCATGGAGTTAAAAAGTCTTTCTCATGTAGGCAAACGGTTCACATTTGATGTGTGAAGTAGGATCAACTAGATTACATTACACATTAGTTGTCTATAAATCAGAAACAACAAATTTAGCAGTTTTAAGGCTGCATAGTACCTGTATCCCATATAATTTCAGACCAATTAGTGTAACGCATGTGAAACCAGTCTACATTAGGATCCTAGCTGGATGCTAAGCACCTCTGAAGGCAATGCTGAATATTTACTTACCCTCACTAACACATTCCCCCTAACTACTAACAGTTCCACATAAGCAAACTGAAAAGGAAAAAAAAAATCCAAGTAATATTCTTACATATTGAACTGCTGTATTTCACCAAATACAACACAGGCCCGCTCACCCCAGCTCTCAAAAAACCCAAACCAAAATAAAAAAGCCCCAGAGGTATTTAAATCCAGATGATAACATTGCCATTCAGAAACTTCAGAAACTAAGCTAGGAACACGATCTGGAATTTTCCCTACAAATCAGAGATATTGGCATTAAAAAAGAAAAAAAAAATCCTCTTTGCTCCCTTCCTATGTATGAAAAGTAAACTGCACTCAGCCACCCCTCATACTACAGCATTTGTAATTCCAAATGCTGACTTGTACCTTTCACTACATATCATATCACAACATACCATCGAACCACAGAATCATAGAATGGTTTAGGTTGGAAGGGGCCTTAAAGATAATTAAGTTTCAACCCTCCTGCCATGGGCAGAGACACCTCCCACTAGACCAGGTTATGCAGGCCCCCATCCAGCGTGATCTTGTACACTTCAGGGATGGAGTGCCCGCAACTTCTCTGGGCAACCCATCCTCCTCTCACCACCCTTATAGTAAAAGAGGTTTTTCCTAGTATCTAATCTCAATTTTCCCTCTTTAGTTTAAAATCATTACCACTCATCCTATTGCTCCCCTCCCTGACAGAGAATCCCTCCCTATCTCTCCTGTAGGTCTGGAAGACTACTAGAAGGTCTCTCCAGAGCCTTCTCTTCTCGAGGCTGAACAAGCCCAACTCTCTCAGCCTGTCCTCACAGGAGAGGTGCTCCAGCCCTCAGACCATCTTCGTGGTCCTCCGCTGGACCCATTCCAACAGGTCCTTGTGCTTCCTGGCCTGAGGACTCTGAGCTGGATGCAGTACTCCAGGTGGGGTCTCAGGAGATAAGAGTAGAGGGGTACAATTACATCCCATGACCTGCTGGCCACACCTCTTTTTGATGGAGCCCAAGATGCGGTTGGCTTTCTGGGTTGGAAGCTCACATTGCCAGCTCATGTTGAGCTTCTCATCAACCAACATGCCCAACTCCTTCTCTTCAGGGCCGCTCTCAATCTGCTCTCTGCCCAGTCTGCATCTGTGAGTGGGACTGGCATGACCCAGGTGCATGACTTTGCACTTTATATAGATTATGTGTTTTTGAAGAAAAGAAGCTACACCTTTCTTTTTTGTTTTTCTCTTCTTTAAAAATTATGTACTTGTGCCGGAATATTACCACACTTGAAGTTCAACAATTATACAAATAGAGCAAATCCCCTTATTATAGGCTCTAAACTTGCCCACAAAAGTCTGACAGAGGCAGAGAAGCCAGAAGCATTTCTTTCATGTAATTCTCACCATGACTATTAATTGCAGGGACTTTTCAAGAGAATAACTGCAGTACACTAGTGTTTTCGCTAGAAAAAATGAAAACCAAAAGACTGCGGCTGAGGGTACAGGTGTGTGGGGAATCAAAATCTTCTGATGATGTCTAGACAGTAGTGAAAACTTCAGAGAAATTTATTTTCACCACAAGTAGAATCAGAAAAGCTGTTCACAACAGGTACTAAAAACTCTCCCCTGGATTTCTGCACTCCACTAACCATGCTATCAAATCAATCAATGATTAATTAGAAGAGACAGTGACTCAGACATAATAATGCAGAATTGTTCTCCAGTTTGTTTCTCCAGCATGAGCTATTAAATAAACTGTCCAGACTACTGCAAAGTCAAAAACATGATTATACCTTACACACTATTCATTTAGTGTGTTAGGCCAAACAAAGGAATCTCAGACAAGTAACACCACAAAAGGCTGTAACACAGCATAAGTTTATTCCTCAAACTTCTACCTCAACCCTAAAAAAAGAAAAAAGAATTATTTACATAGTAGTTTCTTCCTTTCCTCATTATGGTTTTAGAGCTCTACACCCAGAAGTCACACTACTTCATTTACCCTGAAACAGTTAAGGAAACACAGGTTTTCTGCATTTCCTCTTTTGTTGGCATTAGGTACTTTTTCACCCCTACAGTATGTTTTCATTAGATAATGGCCCTCTGTAAAGAAAAACTAAAAAACAGAAACCATATCACAAAAAGCCATACCACCACTATGAAACGTAGAAGCCATGTGTTGTCTCCCATAGAACTAGTATCTTATTAAACTGTCAATTCAAGTCGCTAGCTGTATACAGATGAAAGCAATTAGGTGCATGGAGTTAATGATTAAGAACAACGTAAAAAAATCTCAGATTTTCAAGTACAATACAAACATTATTCAGTTCTTACACGCAACTGTCAAGCAAGCTATGTAACACTTACAAAGTCTTGCATGTGCCAGATGGAAAATTGCTTGGCTTTTCTTACGTAAAAAAAAAATCTTACCCTCATCTGTCATACAAACTGGAGGCTTTCCGAACTCTGACACCACATTCGATGTCGCTATCCTGTCAACAAAATGTTTTCTGAATACTTAATCAAAGAACGTGTTTCCTTTCCTGGCAAAACAGAATTACCCTACCCAGAGTTCTGACTAATTCATTCCTTCCCTGGGGAAGGAGGAGGGGGAGGGGTGGTGTGTTGTGTGCAGATTTTCAAGGAGGGGCTATTACTTCAGAAAAAAAACCAAACAAATCACAACCCCAGAAAAACAAAAAAAACCCCAAACGGGCAGTTATAACTAATAACTCTGAGTCATGTGATTTCTGGAAATTCATCACGGTAAGGATAGATCTGTTTAAAATTCTTCAGCTAGTAGCAAGGAATATCCTCTGAACCACCTAAGCAACGACATAATACAGATCATCATAATCATTACATTATGCAACACAGTTGCTCCCTTGAAAATGTAATTAATTGCAGACATTCTCCACATTCAGTCATATTAAATGTTTTGAAACTTTGGTCTAAATGAAAATTCTATGATATCTCACAGCTTTTTGGGGAGCACAAACTGTTTTCAAGAAAAGTACCATGGAACATCCAATCTATTTGCAAATCAGATGGGTAGGAATTAAAAGGTTCCTAGGGTGAGATTCAACAGTAAAAAAAAACAAAACCAAGCAAAACCTAAACATATAGGCCAATTCAAGGCCTTCCGTTAACTGCTACGTGCCTGTAATTCAGGAACCATGTCAGGATTATAAAAAATTATTCCCTCTTGGGATTCTAGTTCCACTAAAAAGTTAAGAATTCAGAAGGAAAACAGAGAGGAGGGCAGAAACTAGAACAAAAGCCTGTCAGAAAGTAGAAAAATAGTGTCAGATACATCCTACAGAAATCTAGCGTTCATATACACCAGGAAGACAAACCATGGCAGAAATGCAAGATGCTAAACAAAACTATACTCTTTACTTGATTTTGCCAAAACATTTTTCAATGTGCTATTTAAAAGCTGTGGTTACATTTTAAGTCAGTAGCTCTACATACTTCGCTACTTAACTAAGAAATTCAAGAACATGGAATAAATTTATGTGGCTAATATCAAAGCGATGCTTTGCTTATAACTGTGACTGTTTTAACTCAGATTTACAAACTCACTTATCTAGTGTAATATAAAAATGTCTTCACTTTGTTAACTTCAATTCAGTAACAGTTTGGATTATAAATCAGAATGACGAATATATTTTTTACTCATATTATTCAGCTGATGGAATAAATCAACGAATTTATAGTTTAGAAACTGAAAGAAACTTATTTTTCCATGTAATACTGCCCTTGTATACATGTACTACACTGGTAAATTACAGTATATAGCCCATGGCTGTTTGGGGTTTTGTTTGTTGTTGGGCAGTGTTTGGTTGGGGTTTTTTTAATAACTTTATATCATGATGAAAACTCTTAAATCCACTTCCAAGAGACTAGGTAGTATCTTACTGCAAAATCTTTGATATAGAGTATTTACACTAATACGAAATATTCTTCTTTCTGTACACGAATAACTACATCCAAGATTCAAATTCAAAGACTTCAGATGTTCCCAGTAGTCTGTATCTTACTGGTTTACACCACAACAAACTTCAGTAGATGTTATTTTCAATTACACCTGCTAATTTTTGAACACAGATTTCTACATTTTTTCATAATTTCCACTCTGAGCAAAACAAATTATACACAAAGTTTATCATTATTCTATAAACAAACACATTTATTTATTCTGAAAAATATCACATGAAGCTTGTTTTCACTCTCTCGCATCATCTCTGATGGTTTCCCTGAAGCATTACTACTACTTGTGTTCCAATGGCCTCGACTGCTTGATGGTTTTATAAACTGATTGTAAACACGTTAAAAACAGCTTAAAAGAGAAATTTCATTTAAGATTTGCAAGTGGAGAAGATGAGGGAGCCTAAGATTATGATTGGGGAAAACAAATGTCCGACACCGAATTTTGAAGATATATTTAACACAATAATTCTGTAACCTTCAGAACAGTTTCTCCATTGTATTTCATTTTCACCACCAAGTAGTTCCTCTAATACCACCTTCTGCCTTAGGTTAAGAGCAAAAAATTTGTTTTGTGATTTTCTTACGTGGCAATTAACACAGTAGTTAACATACAAGAGCTGAACTACAACACTGACTAGTCAATTTAAACCTAATTTCAAGGTATTTCACCTATTCTTGCATTTCTGACTAGAAAACGTGATTTTCAATTTCTTATTCAGATAGTTTTTCCATACAAAAATATGAACCTAAAAATGATATATTTTTCAAAAAATGGAAAGTTGTTTTTAAATAAAATAAGGAAAGGCTTAGCCTCATGCATGCCTCAAACTGGCTTGCAACTACACAGTAATATTTAGATACAATAATATTTATAGAGCTAGTACATGCTGCATGCAACAGATCTAACGTCAAGTCAGCATGGACTGGAAAACTTTCAACTGTTTGAACTGTGTAAGGTGTATAATAAAGCTGTTTCTGTGAAAGCTGATGTTTGCCTAGGATCCAGGCTTGCTTACCACTCATGTAACCAGCTCTGCTACCAAGAGACCTGACAGCTCAGACCACAGAGAAAGTTCATTAACTACCATGTTTGTTACACTCCAGACATGCCTACTAACTGAACCATTCTCTTCTTTATGAAACATTCTCAATCACAGCTAGCTCCCAAAAGACAGGTCTTGCCAACATAAACATTACTTGACTGAACAGGCTTTGCAGACCTATGTGTTCTGCTATGCAACTACAAATCCTTCTACAAAAAACAGAAAATAGTAAGAAGTGGTATCGCACAATTTAAGCACTAATAAATGTTGTGAAAGAGAAAATAACCCTGAAGCTATTTTGGCATATTCCACCAATTTAGAAAGAAATGAAGTTATAAATTCCTTTGAGACAATGGTTGTATAATACTGCCACAGTAGCCACCAGGCAGAAACTACTCTTTAGAAGGCTTTGTCTACCTCACATCTACAAGGATAAAAACTTAACACAATAAAACATTTTACTTATACAATTAAGTATAAATCATTACTGATATACTTTAGAAACTCTGGCGAAGAACACTGAAACAAAAGAAAAATTGATAAGGAGTACTATTCATACAAAATTATTTTTAAAACTGTCAAGTATAAAAGGACAGAAGAGGTAAGGATAGAAGGCAAGTACTAGCCCTACAAGCAAAACAGAAACTGGTACCCTAAAACACTAGAAGCCTTAAGAAGCAACGGTGAGTTCTGATGAAACAGGCAATGGAGTATGAAGTCTTCAGATGATGACAAGGGAAACAAGGCTAATGTGATTGGCAGATTAGCAAGAACTGGGGTCTGTATGTTTGTGACGTGAATGAGAAGACACGATACATGGCCTGGTCTGCACATTTTCCTGGGAAACCAGAGATAGTGCAGAAGACAGCTAAAAAAATTAAAATAGTTATGACTTTCAAGCTGAACAGATAAATCAATTTAAGTTTTATCAAAAAGAAGATAATTTGATTATTGCATATAAATATCTCCCTAGGATCAGTGATGGGGAAAGAAGAAAAACAACAAACATCTGATAACTGAAGCAAGGAAAATGGAAGGGAAAAAGTGACTGCAGACCAGCAGTAACAGTGGTAACAGTTAATCAAACTACCAAGGTAGTTACTGTTCCAGTGATTTTAGACTATAGGCTGGGAGATTTTCTGCAAGGTGACATTTAACTAACTGCATTTTCATTAAAAGAAGCAATCGAAAAACTTGTGCTCAGACAAGAAGTTATTCTCATCACACACCAAAAAATAATCTAGTCAGCTAGGATGCAAAGGAAGCATGGCACCTGAGGTCATGGTTGAGGATACAGTATATTCTTCGAAAGACCATGTTGTATTGAACATACTGAATTTGATGGATTCAAACCCTTATCAGTTTAATATTCTGGCAAGTTGGTACATGAATATCCAAGTTAAACAATGAAACATTTTTTCCACCACTATCCAATAAAACTGTTTGCTATTTCACTCCCTCAGCAATACTCTTAGTGACTGCAAAAGTATTAAAAAAACAAACAAACAAACAACAAAAACAACCTAGCATGTAATGTAAAAATTTAGTATCACTTTAACACTCAGAATGTGAAGAACTCCTCCCTCTCCTTAAACACCTTTAGATGCTATACCCAAGGGTCTGAACAAAGCTGACAAACTAAAAGGGGCAAAATAAAGTCAAAAAAACATGGGCTGCAGTGTTAAGAAATCTGTCCTTATTACAGGAATGAGTATGGGCATGTTTTCAAAAGCAGGGAGACAATATCCTCTTTTCTTTTTCTTCAACTGTAGGAAAGAGACTACAGAAGCTTGGGGACATAGTGGAAGATAGCTGGAAACTCTTGATTTGAATCACCACCAAAAAGATAACTTGACTTGGGAACATTCCCAGATCCATCTGCCAAAATCAGACATACAAGGTCACTAGAGCAGCAAAATCTCACAGAGCTAAAACTTCACATACCTCTGAATACGATACTACTCCCTCATGGTCTCCCAGAATGAATCCTGGGCAGTGGTTCTTGCTGGACTAATTGTATGTGCTTATCTGCCTAAAGCTCTATATTACACGAAGAGCAACTCTACAAACTTGGATTTTAGTCAGACTTTGCCACGCCTAAAGAATTCCAAGGAACAATGAGGCTTAAACCCAGGAGAATCTTTATGTAACTAGCATATACAAGCGAATTACCAATGCACAGCATGCCATTCAATCGGTACAAAATGTTCAACAGCACAGAAAACACTGACAGATCTCTCCCAAAAATAATTAAATCCATATTTTAAAACAGTATAACAGCAAAAAGACAAAAATCACAAAAGCATAAGATGTCTGGAGATAATAAAATGTACTTCCAGAGTCAGCAGCTTTATATTTGTGATCCACTGGAAGAAAAAGCTTTGGAATTATAAGCCTTTCTTTTAAATTCATCTGCACCTGAAATGCAGCACTTGGAAAGCTAAAATGAAGACCTAGCCTTGACAGCCCAAAAGAGATACAGAGAGACTCTGTGTACATGTGTATGCATGCACACATGTGTGTGAGGAACAAGAAACCAGTCACCTTAAAGTACCAAGTTTATTGGAATCAGTTTTTCTTATTCACAAACCCAACATACTTTCGCAATGAAAGACGCGTCCACAAAATCAATGTTTGAATTATTTTACTGTGGGTCTCAACGTCTATTCATCTTAAATTCCAGGTAAAAGTAACCTTAACAATTCAAAGCCATTCTTCAATATAAATGCGGTTTATTATTTCAAACACTACCCTGTCATTTACACAATTTTTTTTCCCTAAACAATTACAAAAAACATTAACCACACACACACAGAGGTAGTCACGTTCTATCTCATACAACAGTTTCCATCTGCAAAGCGATTAAGGATGCATAACATAATATATGCAGAACTTCTAGGATCAATCTATTTTGCAAAGCTGCATCAGAAAGCAATTCAAGCTACCTTTAGCTCCTGCTGTGATTTAGCTATCAAAACTATATCTCAGCTTTACTTCCAGGTAAAGGACAGTATACGCTGAAAAAAAGTGGCAGTTTCACAACCATTCCAACAGGAACAGGTTTACAGATTGGTGCTAATTACTTCTGATCCTGTTTACTTCTGAAAGATCAGAGATGTTAGCATTTCAGTTAACATGCCACTATTTTGACGATCTCTAGATTATTAAAAACTTTCTCACATTAAGTTGAATTTTGTTCCTTTGTTAGGAAAACCATTATGTATATACTTACCACAGGCTTTGCAGGCAACAGCACAAATCTCTTCTGCAACATACTCCCCAGCTGGAAATTGAAGGTAATCTCCACCTGTCTTCCCAGGAGAATGATAAAGGTACACTTGAAGCAATGGTTCTGTCTGCTTGGGTGCACTGGTATTCCCATGGATGTCACCATTTTGGTGGACAGTAGAAGCTGCTGTACCTTCCATATTTGACATTGTAAGACAGGCCATTGTTCATTTAGGTTCTGTTCAGGAGCATTTGCCTGAAAGAAACATAAGGAGTACTTCTTGACTAGCTATGTTTTGTTTTGCTTATAATACTCCTATTTAATGATAGTACCATTCTGACACAAGAAAAACACCAATGTCTGAGGCCAAGAGAATGTCTTAGGTTTACTAAAAGTTGCACTTCTCCTTGATTTACTACAGAGCCCTAGTCTGAAAAATAACAGACACTATGACAGGAAAACCAAAGATATTAATTGGGAGTCCAACCAGAGGATCTATTACCGTTCATTGGATTTTAAACACTGTATGCTCACCTCTCCACTTGAAACATGCTAGTTAAACCTGAAAGCCAAAATAATCCCTGTAATGATATATTTGTGCAATTCATTATATTCCCAGTATAAACACAAACACTACACTGAGAATTTACAAGACAAAACAAGTAGCTAGGTCATGAACTGGCACTGATGAAGAGAGGGTAGGAATAGCACCTAAGTTTTAGCCTTAAGCGGACAGTTAAAATAAAAAGGGGTAACAGAGGTAAGACTCTTAAGTAAGCACACTTGCTTTGTATCTACAAATGGGAGGACTACCAAGACCACCTCCTTTCAGAATCATCATTTAAGTCTCTTAACAAGGAACTCCAGCTAAAGATCCTCTCTGATAAAAGTAGTCAAAGAAAAGAGACTAAGAACACAATATACAACCACAGTTATATTTGATAGTAAAAAAAAAATAATCCCAAAGTTTAAAAAATGAGAGATCAACAGCACATTCCAAAAGCCAGTTGAAAAGTGTCTTTGCTCTTCTGTGACTCCTCCATAATATTAGTCAGTATAATCTGTGTTTTTGATAAAAGTTTTGACTATAGTCTACAAAGCCTTGTTTTTATTAAAACTAATGCCAAACAACTACCACCTGGAATTCTGATAATTTTTGTGGTCCTCCTGTGGACTCAGTCTCACTGGTCCATGCCTTCCTCGAGCTGGGGACACTAGAGCTGGATGCAGGACTCCAAGGCGGGTCGTGAGAGCAGAGCAGAGGAGCAGAACCACATCCCTTGACCTGCTGGCCACACTTCTTTTTATATGAGACAACTGGGTTTCTGGACTGCATGAGTACATTGCCAGCTCCTGTCTCATTTTTTCATCTACCAATATCCCTAAGTCCTTCTGAGGGGCTGCTCTCAATCCATGCATCCCCCAGTCTGTACTGATACTGGGATTTGCTCAACCCAGGTGCAGGACCTTGTCCTTGCCATGCTGAACTTCACAAGGTTCA
This sequence comes from Thinocorus orbignyianus, assembly GCA_013400375.1. Classification (NCBI taxonomy): domain Eukaryota; kingdom Metazoa; phylum Chordata; class Aves; order Ciconiiformes; family Thinocoridae; genus Thinocorus; species Thinocorus orbignyianus. The sequence goes on along the minus strand of VXBW01002079.1, from coordinate 85,885 downwards.
CATGGGCCAACTTCTCAAGACTGTCANTAAAGATCCTCTCTGATAAAAGTAGTCAAAGAAAAGAGACTAAGAACACAATATACAACCACAGTTATATTTGATAGTAAAAAAAAAATAATCCCAAAGTTTAAAAAATGAGAGATCAACAGCACATTCCAAAAGCCAGTTGAAAAGTGTCTTTGCTCTTCTGTGACTCCTCCATAATATTAGTCAGTATAATCTGTGTTTTTGATAAAAGTTTTGACTATAGTCTACAAAGCCTTGTTTTTATTAAAACTAATGCCAAACAACTACCACCTGGAATTCTGATAATTTTTGTGGTCCTCCTGTGGACTCAGTCTCACTGGTCCATGCCTTCCTCGAGCTGGGGACACTAGAGCTGGATGCAGGACTCCAAGGCGGGTCGTGAGAGCAGAGCAGAGGAGCAGAACCACATCCCTTGACCTGCTGGCCACACTTCTTTTTATATGAGACAACTGGGTTTCTGGACTGCATGAGTACATTGCCAGCTCCTGTCTCATTTTTTCATCTACCAATATCCCTAAGTCCTTCTGAGGGGCTGCTCTCAATCCATGCATCCCCCAGTCTGTACTGATACTGGGATTTGCTCAACCCAGGTGCAGGACCTTGTCCTTGCCATGCTGAACTTCACAAGGTTCACATGGGCCAACTTCTCAAGACTGTCAAGGTCTCTCTGGATGGCATCTCTTCCTCCAGCATATTAGCTGCACCTCTCTGCTTGATGTCATTGCCAAACTTGCTGAGGCTGTGCTCAATCACGCTGTTATGTCATTGATGAAGACAGTGAACAGTTATTAAAGACACTGAACATGGAAATGTTCCTGTTTAACATAAAATATGTTTATTGCTTTCCATAGGCATATAGGTGCTATATTCTTAAAGTGCCATTTTCTATAGCTTCTGTTCATACTGAACTGTGTTGCTTTATCATAAAGATGCTGTTTGGGACACATTTTTTTTTGTTAATTTTCTGCTCCTACCTACAATTACTTGAGGAAACTGAGCATATGATCACACATTTATGCGAGCTAAAGATGACTTGTGCTACAGAATTTGATTTCAACAGTTAGGTCAACAGAAAAAAAAAAAAAAGGCTAAAGACCGTAAAGGAGGAAAACAATTTCACGAGCTATGTGATAGACAAATATTGAATTACACATACTGGAGGGCAAAACAGTACTACCACGATAATAATTCTGGAGCAAAGGGGGGGGGACGGGGGGGGACAGGGACACCATCACCAAGAGAAAAATGCATAAGTTTATTTCCCAAGCTAAGCAACACAAAGAGCCAGTCTACCACAGACATATAAATCCAAAAATCTAGGTGCACTACAGTTCTTGGGGCCCTGATCTAGGGGAGCATGTAGATTCCCTATGCCTCATTCATAGAGCCAGCCACCTTTAAATGAGAAGATCTGTAGATTTGTGCTTTCAGCTGCAAAGCCAGAACACAGGTAATAAGTATTCAACTAAGGGAAAAATGCATATCTCATAACCCACCAAGGAATTTGTGTTTCTTGGAATAAAAACTAGAATCACAAAATTTAAAAGATTTCTCATTACCCCGTCAACAATATGTAAGATGTAATGTTTGTGCTGTACAAAACTTCCACTGCCTTAATCTCGAGAGGAAGCCTTCTTTAATTACCGCAGTGATTTTCCTAAAATATCCCAATATTAACCCTCTGTTGAATACAAACCTTCACCTGAACTGACAGATACTTTAATCTTGGTCACTTATTATTAGGTCTATCCAACACAGAATGGAAATATTGTTTATAAAACTAACTGGAAAACCTGGCCAATTTCAAAAGTGAACTAAACAGACATGCTTGTGCCTAGCTCACCATCATAAAGCTTGTACATTTAAAAACACAGTTGCCATTCAAAAAACCTCACTTGTCATACCCTCCTTGTTCCTGTATTAAAAAATTCCATAAACCAAGGAAACATTGCTTAATCATACCTTACTTAGCATGTAAAATATCAACAAAGTGCAGTAAAAAAAAATGAAAAATAAATACTGCAACAATACTGTACTGCACTCTTTTTGTTGCACTGATTTCAAAAGTTCCATGCAACAATGTGAAAAATCTCCAGAGATACTTTTTATCTAACTGTCACTGCTTCAATTTAAAGTATTTTCAGGTTTGTCTTTTATGCCTAAGTGCTGATGAAACTGACAGGTGAAAGCAAAAAATATGCCTAAATCAGTTTCTTCACTGAAAAACAGAAAACACATTTCCTTGGCCTTTGTCCTATATCCAAGTAGATTAATTCCATGGAGAGAGCTCCACATGTGCAGTAATTAAAACACATGGTCACCACTCACCGGTGGTATGAAAGTGCTTGTAATTCACAAAAATTGCTTTCACCTGCATTTCTTACCAGACAAATCTCCAATTTAACACACTCAGTTTTCCCACCTTTGCTTCATCCAGAGACTACTGCATCAGCACAACAGAACATTAAACATGGCAAAAACTCCTTAACTGCTGTTCATCCAGAATACTGAAGATATGATCTGTTCTGATCACTGTAAAAACTGAGTCATTTGAGACTAAACATACTTGGAGACTTCAATCAACCTTTTTGCAAAATATACTTGAGTACCATTTTCTCAGGTATATGGAATAGATTTGTTATCATATCATACTTAAAAAGAATTTCTGTATTTGTGTGAAGAATATAAATGTCCACATAAAGAATCCCAAGAATTCCCATAGCTGAATCAGAGCATTCTCTCACTACAGATAAATCTCTAACTGTTGATTACCTTTTATCACTTGATAAACCTTTGTATGAAACATGAGATTGATGAAGCTGTTTAAATAAGCACATCACAAGTCACCCACTTGCTGCTGGTATCCACAGGAGGTCAGACAAAGCAGGCACAGAACCAATGGTGGAACATAATGTATCTGTAATAAAAACACACTTAGTATTATAAAAAAGGTAATGGCCGTGAACAATACATAAATGCATCATTATTTAAGAAGTCAAATCTGTATTTAGGTGCAGAGCGCAATCCATTCCTATCTCATTTGCCCTAATTCCTGTTGTCTTTGCTAAGACCTTTTTAAATTTATGGTTTTTAGATACAAAGGCTTTTAAAAAGCATTTTTAAAAACACGTTTTTGGTACAGAAACTGCTCTTTAGCTCTAGCAAGAAACAGGTGCACGAAACAGACAGCAGACTTGAAACATAATTACCTTTTTTTTCCCCACTTACCATGTTTTTCTTTTCTGTGAATACAGCATCAGTTTAAGAAAACTGTTGATGGCATTACATGAAGAGAAATGAAAAAGGAAAAGTAATTACAAGAAGAGACATGGTATGATTACTTCTTGTAGTAACACTTCATTTAGCCAGAACAATTAACTCTGTTTAAAACAGCCACTCTCTTCAAGTCATGTGGAAGTTAATACCAATCCCCTTGTATCAGGAAGGACAAGGGCACACCCACCTTTGCTCTCTTTACACAACACTTCTGTGGTTGCAAGAAACACCATTTGAAAGTACTTAAGCATAACAGCAGCTTCCTGTACCAGTGAAAAAATTATAAATTCCCTGTTGTGGCCTTCCTAACACAGGAAAAGGAGGGCAAAACAAATTTTAAAACTGAAGAGAGGCGAAAAAATAAGATGGAAGTTCAAAAGGGCTAGAATTTAGAATGGAAGAATTCTACAAGTTTTATATTTGGTGACTCTTAAAACAGAAATCTCTCTGGACAGGAGAGAAGGAAATAAACATAATTTCCTCAGCACCATGTGCTGTGTCCACTAAGTATACCATAATATCCCAAGAAAAAGGAAACCATCTCAACAAGCAGTAAATTCAGCTTCTCTCCCCACAGAAGTCAGACTGTTAAAGCAATGATTAGCCTTTCTCCCCTTGCAATACTGGCTTTAGAGATAAGCAGCTTTGCCTTGTTTGGACAGCTGTGTTTTATGTATGCACCTCCAGGGATTCTCCTTCAAACACTGTCTAGCCAGCCAATTAAGATCTGATCCAAAGTCCGGTACAGTCAATGCAAGTTTTCCAGACCTGTATTAAAGTGCTGAAGGAGGAGGGGGGGGGTTGGGGCACAGCAGTCTATCACTGACCTATTGAGCACAAATCCCACACAGAACAATCTAAGGGGACCAGATTTGGCTAACGCATCGAATGACCACCTCCTCATGGAGATTTCACATTGAGGGACATTGCTCAGCATTCTAAATTATTTTATATTTTAAAAGAACAGTTCCATGCTCAGAACTGTCTTGCATTCATCACTCCCAGTCAGGCTCCTGACTTTGAGCAAAATTGCATGAAGATTCACCTGACTGTAGTTAATTACATAATTTCTCCATAAACTCTAGATCAATTGTATAACGTCATTAGCTATAAGAGCTGCTGATAAACTAACTGGACAAAGCAGGTTAAGGTAAAAACTCAAGCCACTTCTACTCTCTGCCTAGCAGAGCCCAGTGGAATAAGGGTTGCAACACTTTGAATAAGCTCAGAGGCATTACAGCTTGCTTTTCAAATGAAAAGTTGGATAAAGCAGCCTAATATCAAGTCTATCCTTCTTCACATGACAAACAGAAAAATGACTACTTGCTTAAGAAAGAGCAGCTTGATAGCTCTGGACAAAAAGCAAGGAAATTTGAAGACGAAAAACTCCAAGCCGAACAGGCTCACGGTGGCTATAGTAACATACTTCTCTCTCTTCTTTTTTTTTATGAGTCAACAACATTTTTTATTCTGCACACATTTACAGACATACATTATAGGAGCTGCATCAAGACCTTATGAAACTATTCAGTTTACATACTTCCAAGCTGAGTAAATCTCATCTGACACAAATCCTTCTTTCAGCAGCACAGTTGCAAAGAATGTTACCTATATTTCTGGCTGTACCAATCTGACAGTGCACCAGATTACCAACAATCTAGCTCCTCCATTTGCTCTTCCCCTCTGATTTGTTCAAGACCACACCAGCTTACACTTCTAGCAGCTGCAATGATTTAAATGCCCAATTCCAAAACAAACTTAGAGTCTAATAAAACTCAATGCATCATCTCCAAGTTGCCATTATCTACGAAGAACATAATACAGAATTTGTTATGCAGAGGAGGTTCTGCAACCTGAAGCAGTCACTTCTAAGCAAGCCTTCAGAATCTCTATAAATACAGTTAATGTTTATCGTGCCTGTGTCATGTCACCAAGTACCTTGAATGCTTAATTTACTAGCAAGAGAGCAGAAAGATCAAAATAGCATTTTCTATTGACAAGTAAGACCTTGAATACACAGGTTGTCTCCCACCAACTCAACATGTTTATTGCCAATAGACTATGATATCTGGTGTAAACTGAAGATGACAAAGATGTGCACTTTCCACTTGCTTACACACACGTACTTCCTTCAAGGAATTTGACTCAACATTGTAAGCTTCAATCACAAAAGCCTTCCCAAGTGATGGCAGGTAGGTGGTTAAGAATGTAGGCAAGAGACTAGAAGAGTCTCACAAAAAGTGCTAAGAGATCTTATGTTAGTAAGCAGTAACAGGAGAAAAATCAGAAAGTTCTAAAGAGTTCTAAGTAGCATTGTGTATCTCATTACAAGACCTCCAAAATACTTTTTAACCTCTAAAACTAAGATTAGACCAGGATGAAAAGTCAGTCAGTTTCCCATTTGTAATTATTTTGGTCAGTTTGTTTGGTTTACATTTAATATGTATACTTAATATTTAGTTATAGTCTTCACAGTTCAGCAAAGTCCAGTGTTTTCACAGACAAGTAGAGCACATGTAAACTTTCCTGTAACATACACCCAGCATGTCCTATTAATGCTGTGAGAAGTTTAATTTTGAATATAACAGTAGTCATACTCTGCATATAACAAGCAGAACTCCTTGCATATCTGGCCTGATTTGGTTTGTGTATGCAGGTTTGTTTTGGTGGATTTTTTTTAAACACAAAAGTATACTAGATTCAAGGAACCAAACTCGTACACTACTTTGACAGGCAATAAAGTACTGTATTTTTGAAACATCAGCACATGCAGAAACGTCACTGCTCCTTAATGGACCAACAAGAGTTTCTGAAGTCTTTGTTCAGTCAGAACACAGTACATCAGTTAGTATTTCACAAAAAAAATCACCGCAACAGATTCATATCTTTCCAACACATATTCAAAAGAAAACATTCTTCTGACTAACTTTATCAACGACACCTTTAAAAATACTAAGCAATCTGGAAAATCTGAGAACTTTTTCCTTTGCTGAGACAACAAGATGCCATACACCAACATACAGCTAATCTGTGCTTTAAATACAGATTTTTTAATATATCAAGATTTTAATGCACACGATAGCAAACAGATACAGAAGGAAGATGATAGACGAACATATAAATGACAAAACATACACTAAAAAAAGTGGAGAAGCAAAGATAACATTTGCTTACAGTTTTCACTTGGCAAACCACTGCCTGTATCAGCAATTCAGCAAGAGGCCATGAACTTTTGCACAAGGAAAGAGTAATGATCCTGGCCTGGTCCGCTTGCATGACACACAGGGACTAAGTGGATAGAAGCTGTTAGTATGAGGATTAAATATCTTTTTGTTCTGATTAGGAATAAAAAAGTGCAACATGCAACAGCTCTGCTTTGGCTTGATCAGAACTTTGGCAAAACTTGGTCTATATCTGCTAAACACTTCAATTTCACCATGCTGATAAATTTCAGTAAAAGACTATTTCATCAGAAAATTTCCAAGCAATTCGAATTGTTGCCCAATTGTTTTGGCAAAGACTAACTCCTGAGACAGTGGCATCTGAGGATCCTTAGCCCATTCAGAGTCACCATTATCTGCACAGCTTTACGTGCAGAGGACATGGGAAGAGTAACCACAATAGGTCAGAAAGACCTTTTGTGTGAAGTATATGAAAAATGTCACCAACCTCCCATGACTCCCTTACACATATCTCAAATTCTTCTAAAGTGATGCAATAAAAGATGACAACAGCAAAATTAGGACTAAGTGATATTTTCACAAGTATGCCACATCATATTGGGCTTTGTTTCATAAACTGTACTGAAAAACAAATCCTATTTAATAGCTCAGACCATGAAATAAGGGTTAAATAGTAGAGCACAGATCTTCCTTATTTTATTCTTTGATTTCTTTCAAAAAGACTAAAAAAAAATAAAAAAAAAAGGAATTGCCAGTGTTTCTGTGTGGACAGAGAAAATTAACTCAAAGTAAGAAGTGTTCCTGAAGATTGCTTACTACCAGTCTCATTTTGCCTGGTGGTTTTGGGTTACAATAAATGGAGAACCACTATCCTAGACTAAACAATCAAAGCACTGGCTTCTATGTAAAAACAATTACCAGTGAATTACCAAGAAATTAGGAGACAATTTAAGAAGTTTAAAAAAAAATCACATTTCAAAGTAAAAAAAAAAAATATTCTGACTCAGCACTACACCAGAAAAAGGTATTTTTCTATTAAAAGGCATCTTTGTTGAAAACATCCTCCAGGGGATGTTTGAACAACCTCTAGATAATACATATGTCAGTTATAGCTACAATCAGAAGCCAAAATAAATATTGAAAGTGCAAACAAAAGCAAAAAGCACAACAGCAACAGCATCAAAGTAGTCTGTTAAATTGCTAGGATTTCTTAAAAATTGCAAGATTAAGATAGTGGGGAGGTGATGCTGGAAGACACTTTTGAAGAAAGCTAGCTATCCTTTTCCAAATGTAATTCTCAGTGCCATAATTGAAGAGGGATTTGTCAAAACAGAAACCAACAGTTGTTGTTACAGGACTGCATGGCCAAAGAATAACATCAAGAGTTGCAAAACAGATGCCAGCTTAGCAAATGCCATCAAGGACCAAACAGGCTATATTCAGATATCAGAAGTCACACACATTTCACATTTCTCTTCTCTCAGCCTCCAAAGACGTGTTCTTTTTTCTAAGGTAGGCAGGGATTTCTCAGGAAATTGTCAGCTCTCAACAGTTTTTGCGGAAAAAATAGAAGAGCCAAGACCCACCACTTGCTGTAGCTTGGTCCTTCTGAAGGGCATCAGACCAGTTCTTTATTCTCTTCAACCATGCCAGTGCTCTGGACCTTGAAGTCTATAAAGAAACGTAGATTCTAAGCAAATAACAATGCGACAGTTTCATCAAGTGGAGTTACATCCTGGTAGAAAAAAACTAAGGTTCACTTCTTTCACAGAAGATAAAAGGGTTTCTCACAGGAAACATTTCTGTGAGGAAAACGAATCATAACTCCTTCCAGTTGCCAGCAACTGCCTATTAGGATAAATTGCCCAGTTTGAGGTTGTTTAAGAAGCTCTTCCCAAGACTTGCATTTTAAAAAGTTAAAGGCTTTTGGACTTTCCTTCTGTCTTCTCCCTTTTCTTGCCCTCTTATCTCACTTCCCCAGTCAGGCAACTTCCCTCCTCAGAGGTTAGTAAAACTACTGCCTCTACAGTAACTGTCATATGTGTTTACACTGTGTGCAGAAACTCATGAGGGGTGAAAAGCTACAATTTTCTTCCTGTGAAGCAAGAGCAGATTATATGGCGGGGGAAAGGGCAGTGACACTGTTAGTCTGCTGTAGGCAAGCAGGAGGTAAACAGAAGGAGGAAGAGCCAAAGCAGAGGCAAAAAAAGTCAAAACAACATTTAAAAACCTTACTTCCCCTCTGTGGGTTAAGCCTCTTTTATTTAGTAGCTTATTCTCAAACAACACATCTTATATTTAGCTGCATCAAAAAAAAAAAAAAAAAAAAGAGGGGGAAAACCAGAATTAAGTATGGAAAGATCCTGATTACTGGCCAAGTACCTGAATAGCTTAAGAAAAAACTCTTACTCAAACCTCAAAACCAGACTAAGGTAATTTGCAGTCACCTCATGTACACTGACAAATAATTGCACAGAACAGTATTACAATGCCTTTTTTGCTATGTTGTTCTAGATGAAAATGTGTCTCCATTTGCAACAACTAGATTATCATGACTGAGACTACTCTTCTCTGTCAAACTTGTAAGGCTCTACCTTTAGAGCTTAGAAATACAGTTTTACACTTTACCACACAGGGTAAAGTACTACGGAGAATATAACCACAATCCCAACCACCTTTTCTGCCTACAAAAAGACAAAACAAACCCACATCTACTATGTTCTTCACAGTATTCTAAGCTGTCCCCCCTGCTTCTCTCACTTCCACGGGTTCCCTGGTTTCTTTCCCAGCTTTCACCACCTGACAAAAGCAAAGGCTAAAGTGATCTTAGACAAGAACATTGCATAATATGCTACATGATAAAACACACATGAACTTGTTTCCTGTAACATTTTTCAGTGAAAAATGTTGGGGAGGGAAAGACTTTTAAGTCTGAGACAGAAGCATAGAAAATGTGGAAACATCTGGATGAATGAAATTATTCTCTTACTTCTAACCCAGCTTTCAAATCATCTGAAGAGAATTTGAAAACTTGTGCTTCAACAAATTAGCCCTATGCAGGAATAACTGTCAGCATGTAAACAGGATAACATTTAAGTCAGAGTGAGTCAGCAATCTCTACCAAACAGCCAACAGATGCCAATGCCTCCTTCAGACTGTCCAGAATGACTTTTTTTGTTTTCAGCCTGCCCTACTTTTTCAACTTCTGTTTAGAATTTGTGTATTATTAGGCCAGTTCTGATGCAAATTTCATGTATGAATTTCCTACTTGAGACATGGAGGTTTCCAGGGAATTTTGGTGTTGGTTCCCCCCAGCCCCCATTAGTTTTGGAAAACTGCTTAAAGTTTTGTAGAAGAAACACAGCTAGTTCTTTACAATGATGCATCAATTACAGAAACCTGGAACACTAACATTATTTAGAAGTATTTAACTTTAAATTACCTTTCTTGGTATTAAATGTAACTTCATACAACACAATCTCCATAAATGAAGTTCTCTTTGGTATTGCAGGAGCAGCTAAAAACCTAGGCAAGATAAAAGCCTGAAGCTGTAAACCAGCTAATAAAAACTCTGCCTTTAGAAAATAAAAAAACAAAACCAAAAACCACACTACCTCCCTCCTTGCACCCCAACTTAGACCCTATACAGATTCAACAAGATAGCAAATAGGCAATGTGCACAACCTAAACCACATTTATAAATCCTCAAAGAATCAGGTCTTGGTCACACAGGGCAATGCAACAGAGCATGAATCCAAGCAAGATTCTTGTGAGAGTGCCAAAGAAATCAAGTGATTCTGTAAATGAAAGTTTAATACTAATACTTGAAAAACAAAAACTATATAAATGCATTCACAAGCCTACCAAATAATGATTCCGAGTTCGATATATATATATAAATATTGCAGTTTCTGTTATTCTTTTATGGAAGAGTTGAAGTATTTTAAAAAAAGGAATGGGTTCTTTTCTAAACCCTATTTTAATGCTTCATATTGTTGAATAATTTATGATAGTAACGTTGACATTTTTTCTTTATAATGCAGGAAAATGTACTCGCTTGATAGTTTACTTAATGCTTCCTTTATCATCAGTGGCCTGAGAGCTCTCCACTTGTTCCCTATCTGAAACACCAGCCAGCTTTTGCAAAGATACAGCACTGCATGCTTTGCCAAGATCTTCTTATCTTCATAAACACAGATTGTCAGAAAAAACTGGAAGCCAAAAAACCTAGCGCTCTGAAAGTAAACAAAGGTTTGTCATAAAAAGTACCATTAGTGGTGATTCTGCAAAACTGTAATGAAAATGACAGAAAGAAAGTTTAGTTGAGACAACCATGTCTTCACCATGTAACATTTCAAATATTCTGTGTTCTCTTGTGCATTCAAAAGAAAGAAAAAAAAGAGAAAAGAGAGAAAAGAGAGAAAAGAGAGAAAAGAGAGAAAAGAGAGAAAAGAGAGAAAAGAGAGAAAAGAGAGAAAAGAGAGAAAAGAGAGAAAAGAGAGAAAAGAGAGAAAAGAGAGAAAAGAGAGAAAAGAGAGAAAAGAGAGAAAAGAGAGAAAAGAGAGAAAAGAGAGAAAAAAAGAAAAAAAGAAAAAATACTGGTGCTCCCCCTCCAAAATAGTCAAATAATCATACGCATTAAGTACGTACAAAATGCTGTTTTGAGTGTGATTATGCAATTGTATGTTTTACTATTTACAAGAAAGTAAATATCCTCAATTAAGATGCACTTACAAAGAACTCCCTATATTCATATCGCATATTTCCCCAAGTTCTGAAGTAAGAACAACACAAAACTTTTTTTCATTATTCTTGATATTATATCCTGAACAAGCATAAGGAAATTCAGAAAACAAGAGCAAGTGTGTTGTGCCCCAGTAGATCACAAAGCTCCAGCAGACTACCTGACATGAATTTAAGAAAAAAAAAAACAAAAAACAACCCATAATGGAAAAACAATGGCTGTAGAATAAATATCTATTTGAAATGCAACACTTTTCCCCCTCTCTCAGAAACAGGAATATGATACAGTATTGGAACAAACACTCAAGAAACCAGCAAATTCTGTATCTCTTGATTTTAAAACATCAAGAGTAGATGTGTTTTGCAAAACAGGCTTAAGATAAATTCCTGTTACTAAACTTGGTGGAGGAAGAAAGCCAAAATGTAACTGGGTCTATGATATACATAAGATCAGACAGGAAGACAGACTACTCTTTTCTGGATTTCAAAGTGTGCTGCTATAGATTGTGTTTTTATCATCAACTCCCTTATGAGAAGGTATTATAAAACAGAGATGAAAAATGTATAGCATGACAGTATTTTTAAACTGATAAGTTGTTTACAAAAAAGTTACATTACAAAATTCCCAGCTATTCCTAAAAATCTGACGACAGAGAAGTAGAAAAAACTTTAACTACTCAAGTTTCTCAGTACATAAGTCAAATTCCAACACAGGCTTTGCCCCTGAGCCCTTAAGTCTATGGCTTTCATCCACATTTCAATTTCAGATGAGTTTCCACTACTCTAAAGAAAAGTTCTGAGGACACACCCACCCAGCAACTGGAACCAAGACACATCACTTCTTCCTACTAGACCCCACTCCAAGTCTGAAATGATACTGTTTCACTATTGCCTAAAGTTGCTATTTTCTCACCCGGTTTTGGATGAAAAAATTTGAGTCTGCCTGAGGTGATCTATTCAAAATCTAGGATACTCCCATTCTCTAAATAAGAGAACAAGGTGGGCTTTTTCCTAAATCTCAAGCTCACAAACCACTTCAGTTTTTATACAGAACTTTTCAGCATGTTATACATACTTAATTGCAGATTCACCTCAGTTCTGCCAAACTTCAGATTTTCAGAGCACTCTGCCAGGATTTGGAATGAGCAGCTCCAAAGGGATAGATTTCACGGACCTCAAGCACTGCCTCCCAAGGCAAAATAGAAGATTTAGTGTTCCACACAACTTCACATGTGGCTAATGAGGAGATGACAAAAACAAGTTATGACTATGATGCAATGAAGATCCAGCTAGCCCCCCTACCACAAAATGCCTGTTTCAGATACTGCAGACTCTTCGACATTATTTCACTGAATACAATTATTTTTAAATGGATAAACTTGATCTAATTCTAGGATACAAGTGAAAGAGAGCTTCTTACAGCCAAGTTTTTTGGGTTTTTTTTGTAACTTGCAAGCCGCACTGAATGTCTCCAACGGAACTACTCCTCTAAGAGGCTTTTGTGCATACATTTCAAGGTATAAGACAAATTGCTGAGACCCACTGAAATCAACTAGAAGTTTAAAATTGTCCATTGTCTCTTCTCTTTTATGCACACTTTGACATCTGGAAGATACATCGTAACAAACAAATTAGTAAAATGGTATTAGTTACCGCATTTATTAAATGTATATTCCAGTTAGCATACTAAATCCAATTAAAAATCATAAATAGGAACTAAAAATATCTGAATGGACCACTTCTGAGCAGGCATTCCAGTATCTATAAATGGATATCTCTCTACCACCTCCTGCCCTTAAGCATTTGCCGCATCTGCTCACCTACCAGTAAATGATCTTTTAAATGGATTTTTTTTTTCTTAATTGGTACATAGTAAGGACTTTGATTACTAGAACATGCAAGAAACGGTCCTCCCACATGTAGATCCAAGCTAAACATCATGGTATTTGTCTGCCAATTCATCAAATAATAACCAAATTGAGTTCCATTTTGTTAAATCAAATAAGGTCAGTGCAATTACATCCCCCTGACTGGCACACAAACAAAAAGAAATGTAAAAAACCCCACTCAAGTAACATTGCCATAATTTTTTAGATCACCGATAGCAATCTTCAATATCAAATTTAATTAAAAATAAATCCCTACAATGTAGCATTGCTGCAGAAAACAGCATGCTTCTGGCAGTGACAAATTCAGCCTCACTGCCATCAGATTACTTCTACTGTTCTAGGCAACCTCCACCTATTTGCACAACTCCACAACTGTGCATAGTAATATTTGTATTTTCACTTTGCATTGCACTTCAGTATTAGGATGCTTTACATAAAACAGTGCTACCTTTAGTACAAGGGTCTAAACCATTTGCCTAAGCTCAAGCTGTAAGCCACTGGTAGATCAATTACAAACACAGTTTTTTATTTCACAAAACAATTTCTAGAACAAATTTCATTATGAAGAACTACCTCATAATTACTTTCAAGGAAGGTAAATAGTTGAAAAATTATATAACACCATAAAGGAAATGTTGTTGAACTCTCCAGACTGCTAACCACTGCAAAAGGAAATCCACTTGGAAATTCAACCCTTACCATGTCTCTCCCTATACCCAGTGTCTTCGTTTCATTTTTCAGTTTTAGTATACAGAGAAAACCTCAGGCTGGGAAAGAAAAATAAACTCTCCTGAACACACAGAATTCAATAGAAAGGGCATGTGTAATTAAAGAACAAAACATACTAAGGCAAAAAAATGGCATTAAGAGGGAAACACACAAATGCTATCTATTTAACATGTCTCAAAGTAACACAACGCAATTATTCTGCAAACTGTATAAGACTTCACTCCCAATTACTCTTTAGAGTTCAGTAAAAAGAGAGTTAAGGAACAAACATGATTCTACTATGAGTATCTATCAAAGCCTCAAGGTGCATTGTTCAGTACCTCACAAGGGACCAAGGCATCTCTCATGACTTCAGAAGCAACACGACCTTTCATGGCTCTGTCACACTGATCCAGTCTAAATGCCATTAGTATGTAGACTTAACGCCTCAGCATTACTCCAAGCAGTAAATAAAACAAGTTCACAGAAATGGGCTCAGGACTGATGGGTTCTAAAAGAAGAGAAGTTAATCTCATTTAGCAGACACTTCCCCTCTCACTCCCTTGAAAACTGTTCATAAACAATAGCACCATTTAAACTTGACCTCATCAACCTACTGGCATAAGCAGCATACATC
>VXBW01002079.1:43610-71395 GCA_013400375.1 Thinocorus orbignyianus | reverse complement strand
ACAAGAAACTGACAAAGCAGAATGGGGTATGTTCTGCAGATTTGAGAACACCTTACTTTAATACCTGCCTGTTGCTTGAATAGTCTTTAAGTCTGGAATGCATTATTAGGCTAAAAGCACAGATTAGTATGCCAAATCTGAGCCCAAACATCTCAAAAGACAACTGCTTTTCCTCCTTCCCCATCCCCATTTCTCTTCCCTGTCAAGCTTCTCTAACGGAGAAAAATTCTCTCTCATCTCCCAACCATAACCGGGTACAGAAGCAGGTTCAAATTTTAACTGAAATAATGTCAGTCACCTAGCATTTACTCCACCTTGTTTAAATTAAATTGTTTAACCCAAATTAAAACTTAGTGGATTGTTGGGCAGGCATAACCTTAACACATGCAAGGTGAAACAAGTGATTGTGTGTAGGCAAATGAAAAAAACTTAGCAGGTTGGAACCTGCTTGATCTCAATAGGTACAGGAAAATACACAGCAACTATTGAACTTGACCAGAAGTCTGAACTCCACTTGATTCCTAGAAAAATCCAAGAAGAGGAAGGAAATCAAGGCATCCTGCCACAATCAACTTCTGCCAAAGCATTCTGTTTTGTTTTAACCTTTGGAAATGAACACAAATGAAAGCTCAGGAAGAAGTCTATGCTACTCCTGAGAATACCTTCTCACAATGATTGTTTGCTGGGAGACAGTGACAGTCACCAGAGGGATGAGATACTCCACAACAGGAAAGGAGTGAAGTAAAAGCAGGAGCCTCAGCACACCAAGTCATACATAGGACAGAAAAAAAAACCCAACAGGTAGCTGTTTATCCTACTTTATCTTCTGCCCCTCTACGTTCTTGTCTTGTAAGAAAGAGTACATAGGACTCTTTCATTCTCCTCTCACCTCTGGCAAATATAATCTCTTCTAATCTGGTTGCAAACTCACCCAAATAAAGCAATTCTATGCAACTTCCCACCAAGAACTGTCCTTTCCCAGTTCTGTTAGGTTCCATAAGTCTGCCCAGTACCCCCAGACTACCAAATCAGATGCTGCAGAGCATATGGTAAGGACCACATCCCATACCACAGGATAAAAAAAAAAATTCATTCATTTTCTATTCCCATGGTGTGCAAAGCAGAAATGAGAAATAGGAATAGCTGCTGGTAAAAATACACCATAGGTAGTTGGGTAGGTTTTTCACTCCCTCTCCTTCTTGGAGGTAAGGAGAAATAATTATTTTAATCCTTATCAAATATTTCTCTGGTTCTTCCATCACTCTCCAAACAACATTTACTTATTCTTTTATAGTGCTGGAGAAAGTTTATGGAGGAGGATTCGACCACATCACTGGGCCTCAGGAGGGGGTGATTAGGATCTCTAAATCAAGGATTTCAGTCATTTGGGAGACACCTCAAAGGCAGCTAATGCCTTTGAGCACTAAAATTACAAGTGCCACTTTCTTGTTGTTGACATTTGCAGGTTTCCCAATGATAGAATACAGAATACTGAGAGTTTCAACTATTTACAAATGTTACCTGTTGCAGAGCCAACTAGCCTTACTAAATGAAACCAGAACAGTTAGTATATGTAGCAACATGTTCCTCCAGAAGAGCAAAGCTCTAACCCACTGTGGTTCCAGCCAGATACCCTGTGGTCTGCCACTCTCAAGCAGAACAGAGATACAGGAAAGTACCTGTGCTATTTTCTTATGACTTGGAATGTACAATGAGCCAAACTACAAGTTATTACAAGCATCTGGCTGTCTCTCAAGCGCATACAAAACAGAATTGAAGAAATGGTCCTGCACAGTCTGCCAGCTCACTTGTGGACTTCACAGCTGTTCAGATTTTTCTTGGGCAGTCTATGCAGACATCTGCTCAGATAAATCAGTTTTGTTTCTTTCTGAACACATGAAATCACCCAGTTTTCCACAGAGCTTTTAAAACATCCAATCTAAATACAAACAGGCTTCAGTAAGGTGTGCCAACTACTCTAGTGATTCTACATAAATCTTAAAAAAGGTGTATAAAATACATTGATGTCAGCTAATTTCTTCCCTAGCCAGACATACAGTCAGTACTATAAGTTTCAGTGCTCTACTCACTGGTGGTCCCAGACAGCTTTTGAAGCAGCTTGTTATTTCCTGGTCTCTTGCCACAGGACTTCACCCCTACAACACACCCTGTTTTTGTAATGTGAGTCTGAAGGCTTTCCCACCATTCAGAAGTTCAAGATGTCCAAGCACAGACTAAGGAGAAAGAAACCTGAATGTTCAGAAGCACTAAAAGCAAGGGCAGCACAATCAGCTGCTCCACACCTGTCAATGCTAAGGTAACATTGCTCTTTTTGCCTGACTCTTCAGCTGTCCTGTTCATTTAGGTTTGAGATGGGTTGTGTGATACCCAACACAGCAAACCCTCCAACATGGATTGTGTATGTTCTACCTATTCACTGAAGTAGCTGTCAAAGTTAATTTAATTAACTTATGGTACATTTGCTTTCCTCAGCTGTTTTACATACCATTATCATAACATATTATGACAAATTTATGGAAAATTAGAGATAGGTACCTGCCTTTCAAGTAGTTGTTTAGGTTTTTTTAAGTCTTTGGCATGAATTCAAAGTAAGGACGATAACTGCATTTTTACTTTAAGCCCTTGTCTAAATTGCAAGACTAGTGTGGGTTGTCTTTTCTTTAATTAATAGTATGCAGTTCTTATGATCACTAGGTATTGCAGCAGGAGACAGTTCATCATGAATGATTTTGTGATTATTAGCAGTTTCTCTAGACTATCGATGTGATGAGTTTGAAAAATTTAATTTCCTTTCCATCACCAGTATGTGACATGAATTTCTTACTGCCCAGATTCAGCTGTCAACTGTAAAGGAAAATGAACTGGCAAAATTACGCCTAGTGAGTTCCTAATTATCACTACTTTATATTTCTCTGGATGTTGCTCACGATGGTTGCTTGAGGTCCCGTGTCCACTGTAAATGTACCAAACACAACAGCTTTTGACAAAACCTCTAGCATAGTATAAGAGAAGTTACTTAGTGCTTATGACTATGTAATTTTCAAGTATGTGAACTTACCAACAAATATAACAAACACGAGCCACATTTTTTGGTCAGATATACCACCAAAAAGGTATCTTGTTGCATGCATTTTGCACTACAGCCATTGCCTATCCGTGTTCCTTTTCACTGAACACTCAGAACAGGTATCTTTCTTGATTCAAAAGTTGAACTCCTAAATATTTGCTTCCTTCCATATGAACCCCATTCTCCTGTTTTTAAAGCAGGATGTAGTCCTGAATCATGTGCTCTAGGTAACCCTGCTTTATCAGGGGAGTTAGACTAGATGATCCCTAGAGGCCCCTTCCAACTCTGACAATTATGTGATTCCATAATGTCTCTTGATCTTCATAATCAGCAGTTCTTTTACTCCTCAAGTATTTCTAGAACACCTACACTCCATGATAACTAATGAACAATGAAAGAAAGGTTCAGTTCTTCACACTCACTAGTTACGAAACAGCTGTTCATTAGCTTATCACTTCCACTTCTTTCAGCTGTATGAAGCATTCATTTCTCCTTTACCTCAAACTGCTATATAACAACCATTCTGAACACCTGTAAATCCAACCGCTGCTTTTAAACACCTCTAGAGAATTTAGCTATAGCAACTAAGGTTCTTTTATTTCCTTGTGAACATATATTTATAGCAGTTTTGAGGTGTAATGTGCACAAAGCTTACTCCATACTCCCAGTCATCTTTTGCTTTTCTGAGCATTCCACTCTAATTGTGCCTTTTGCCTACTGGCAGAGATCCAGTAAGCATGTTTCAGAGTGAACTGTAAGACCAAAAGGTCTTATGCCAGCCTCAAATGTTTAGTACATGTTGTGATTTCAGACTAATTTTGCTCTTTAAACTCCCCACAGAACAATTCTGTTACTTGTACTTCTAACTTAATACAAACAAACCAAAATCAACATTGTTGGGATCATTATAGCAGAGAGATTTTTTATGCTTCTCTTCAATGCCCTAAGTCCTACTGTTAGGGCCCATGATAACACACATCTTTCCTCCTCCTTGGTTTCCACTCATTTCAATTCCTTACCATAATACCCTCATCCCCAAACAAATGGGTCTCTTAAGCTCTCCTTGCAGCTCAGAAAACTTGAACTTCTGACCCTTGACAAGTTATTGTTGCATTCCTGTCTTTGTCTCCTCCCCCACTGAGCCAAAAAAGGTATTAATTCTCCCAGACAGCTAAAGGTCCTCCATCGGACAACATTCTGCTCTCTGATAATCATCTCTTCCGTACAATCTTCAGCCCCACAGTTCTACCTGTCATCCACCCACAACTTCCCTCCATCAGCACAGGCCACCTCTCATTTGATTTCCTTTGTGTTCTTTTCTCGGTATACTCACATGACTATCGTATCTCTTCACTCACCCCCCTATTTCTGTAACCTCTATTCTGCCCATCTTCACATTTGCTCTCACTCCATCTTTCTCTCAGCCCATTTCAGCATCTCCAAAAGCTTGTTTCCACTCAAGCTGAGGCTGACCTTGCAACTGATCAGCCTGAACATCTAGTATGTACAATTCCTACCTAACAATGTGATTCTACTAGTAGAAGGGTGTTCTCTCCAGCAAAACTGAACTCCATGCTGCTCAACTTGCACTTTAGACTCCGTTCTCCTGCCTGAGGTTCCTCCTGTCCCAATACTTCCCAGGGCAAACTGCTACGTGGTCTTACCTCTGTACCTTCACATTGTGTTTTTCCTTCTGTAACTTTTTCTCTATTTGAAGATGTCACAAATTAACATGTCTGTCTAATCCCATGCTTTGATCTCTGTATTTTCCACTAGTTCCATTTAATTTTCTGATCTTGCTTGTTCTTTTCTCTTGTTCGATTCTTTCATCTTCACATGCAGTTTGTTTCCCATTCATTCCTCACCAGCCTGATGGAAAAGCCCACTCGCCCTGTCCCAACTACTGTTTGAACTAAATCCCTTCCATACCACTCCTCTTGCCTAGATGCACCTTCCACGAGACATGAAACATCTATCATACCAGCAAAGTATTTGAATTGTTTCCATCTTAAGATTCTGACATCTACGCTCAAAAAAAGTAAAAGAAAGACTAAGAAGACGTTGAAGTACTTCCTGTCAACTCAATCATTATTGACCCCTTGCAATTATCTGGATATATTTGCTACATACTGTCTTTATGTAGAGTCTAGGTCAATTTTTCTGTTCTGCATTTGTATATCGCCTATGCAGCAGAGTCCTCAGTCAAGTTTAGGACTTCAGAGAAGTTGAACAAACATCGATTATAACTAGGAAAATAAATTGTAAGGAAAATACTGCACAATTGAAGCTATGTAATAGGCTTAGGGAAGTCTTGTAGGACAGATACAACTGCTTGAGAGTTACTGTTTTCTCCATCACATATAAATCAATCCCTTCTCTTTAATTATTTGACTTATAATGATACTTTCCTGCCAAAGTGATAAACGCCAACACCAAGATGAACTGGACGTTTATATGCAAACATTTAAGATTATGAACACTTATTTTTGTTCCAAATACATATGAATTGCCACATGTCATTTACTTCTACAACATCTTGAAATATCTGTTTCCTAACAACCGTGCTCTTTTTTCCCTTGAGTTTTGTTTTTTTGGCTTTTTGTTACTGGTGTTTGCTTTTTTCCTTCGTTTTCATGCAATTGAAACAAAACAGTTTCAAGTGCATGAAACATTCAGTTCTAAGGCAGATGATGGTTACTGGCCTTTTGAGACCAGCAATAGGTATCTGAGCACTATCAAGCTTTGAAAAATGTATCTGTTTTCCTGCTTGCAAAAACTGAAGACAGAGAAAAATGTGAGCTGATGCACTCCTATCTGATTTGCAAAGTAGATTCAACTTTTTCATCCAATCTTCTGACACAGAATTACAGCATTTGGCAATCTATGTTGAAAATAAAAAAAAAGTAAACTAAAATATACAAAACATCCACAATAAAGTGCATGGGATGTGACTGAATTGATTTTGATCTTCTAACTTCATAATAATGATGACATATAAAAGGAAACATTCTTAAGAATCATATATGGTATTATAATTAACTCTGAGCGAAAAAGAAAAACATACTGAGTATTATAGTTCCTTTACACCTGCAAGATTTGAGGCCTCTGTTACTAGTGCCAGATCAATTAAGTTTTCATTTCTCACCCAAAATTATTACTAGATTCAGGATAAGGATGACTGCATTGAAATCACCACTAGGGTAGGCTGGTGGGAAGTAAAAAATTCCAGTAACATGCTTTGTAGCAATATGTAGATAGGCAATTTCATTTGCTAGATTAGTATTCCAGATGGATATTCACCTCTCTTGTTAATTGTATGACACAGATTTGGGGTCCTTAATGTTCTGGCCAGCTTCTGCCATGTTTTCAGAGGTTTACAAAGACATACTTTAGCTGAATTAGAATACAAAAATCACTCAAATGATTAATTCATTTAGACAGGCATTAAGCACGTCTGACAGTTCTGAAAACCCCTCTGGCCTTCAAACATGAAAATCATCATACCAGAAGATATTCAAGTTCTAGCATCAAATTAGAGATACTTTGTCCCCCCGCTCCCCTCTCCCCACAACCTTAAGATCTCACATCATTCCTAATTTCCTCTTTATTTTCTAATGTTTCCACTTTCCATCTTTTCTTCTGACTTTCTACATTTTTTTTTTCTGCCATCATTCTGACTAGGCACTCTGCTTTTCTGTGACCCAAGAGGGAAAGAGAACCACAGTAACTCAGCTAATTTAGAGGACACAGAATCAATCAGCCACTCAACAAGTAAATTCCTGAGTAATGAAATCAAGCTCAAAGCAGCAAATCTGTCAGGCATTTTTGCTCACAAAGTAAACCCCCACCATAAGCAATCCTTACATCACACAAGAAAGACAAGCCATTATAAAATAATAACTCCATAAGAACTGGGTAAACAGAGCAAGAAAGGAAAAAGAAAAAAAAAGGCAAGCAGTCCATTTCACTCTCAAGAGAAGACACAGAACATGGTAGCAAGTTTAGGCAGGACTGCAAATCTATTTGGCAAGGACTATGACTTACACTGAAACACAACATAGGGTGAGGCAGAACTACACAACTTAAGTATTCAGAGGACTTGAAGAGGAAGGCAATGGTCTGCTCCAGGGACACGTCCTGACCCTAAAGTAGAAAGAAACACGCATATACTAAGGGAAAAATTCTGATTGTGCTTTTATTAAGGCACATCTGATTACACTGGTGGACCAATAGAGAGAGCTGCATGAACTGGAAGGCCTGCATCTCAAACAGGGAACTATAGTCAATATCGATTAGCTGGAACTGCAATAGAGACAGTGTTTAATTAACAATTTAGATAAGGATGCTAGGTATGCATATGTGGTACACACACAAATTGACAGACCACAAGAAAGCTGAACCCACAACACACACACTCATCCAATCCTCATATAAAAATAGTAGGCATCTTGCCAACATCTGAGAAGAATGCTGACAGCTCTCAAGAGCTGGAGTTCTGAAAAAGTTTTTATATCAAGTGACATTCCTGAAATCATCAACACAACTTACAGTACTGAAATAAGTCATCTGTTGGCAAAGCCATGAAAGAAGGGGAGTCACCAAACTTGCAACTTCAAACTTTTGAACGCACCAGAAATCAACATGTAATTTATGAAGTCCAAAAGAGCCTTACCTTATATACTCAAGTAAATACTTCAGGATGTGTTCTGATCAACTGTTCTACATATACATAAACATCCATTTAACCATTTAAAACTCATGAGAAAGAAGACACACTTTAATTCAAAGCAAGTATACTTAAATCCAAGGATTTTATCCCTAAAGGAATTGTGTATGTTGGCTTTGGATATCCCGGATTTCCATATCAAATTACAGAGCTATCAGAACAGAGCTGGCATTAATCACAGACCAATGTAAACAAAATTACAAATGGCAGCAAGATCCATACTCATCTGCTTTTTCTCCCAGTTAAAAGGTGTTAATAAAGATCCTAACTTTTTTCAGAGATACCCATTGTATAAACATGCCACAGAAATAAAAATCCAGTGAACCAAGTGCATTTACCTGCAAGTGTACCTGCAAGAGAGCTACATTTTGAGTTGAACAAGCAGCTCAACTAATTCTGAATGACTAAAAAACCAGCCACGCTCCTATTGAATCATCACCAAACTTAAGATTACTCTAATTATTTCGCTATTAACTAACTCTATACCAAATTTACCAAAATATCTCAAATATGAAGATTAATGCAGCCTAATTTCTCCTTGGAGAAATTGGTACCGTGTCAACATTCAGTAAACCAGTTTCAGAGGACCACTTTAAAGTCTTCAGAAGAACAGCTCTCTGCATTTTTTCACTCCACAGATATAGGACTGCTAGTACAGGTGCAGAGAAATGTCTGGGAACATGCTCCAGTCTAACACTGATAGACACTGACACAGAACTGTATCCTCAGTGAAAACCACAGAAGTTCCTCTAAAGCTACAGAAAAGCCAGCAGAGTTAAGAAAAAGCTGGTTCATGGTTGGAAAATTACACTTTCAAGAGAGTCAAGGAAAATTTGAAAAGAGAAGATTTCATACAGAAAATAGGCCATGAGTAGTCTTCCCCTCCTACCCCTCCCCGACACTTCAATAAATCAAGAATACCTGTACAGGTTCAGCAGGCTTTTGCAACAATTTCGACTTAACATCCCATTACATTCCACTTCAAGAAACAAATGAAAAACTTATTTTAGAGAGGTTGCCATACATACTAATTAGAGCCTCAAAGTAATTACCAACAGGGAATAAAAATGAGGCAGGGTTGTTTAACCTGGGGTCATGATTATTCGTACATGGGTGTAATTAAAGGAAACATTTTCTTCCGTGCAAGACAATATGTTGTCTTTATACAGCAACCAAAAGTCGCTAACTATTGCATGTGAAAGTGACAAAGGCTGATATAAATTGTAATCAGTCATAGGAAATCACTGGCTACTATAGTTGGAAGGAAACTATGGCTGTCAGTTGGTTCAATATCTCTGCTCAAAGCAGGGTCAAACTATGTCAGGCTCAAAGCCAGTCTAGTGAAGTTTTTACCATCTTCAACGATCGATATTTCACAACCCCTCTGAACAGCTTGTTCCAGTGTTTGAGCACCCTCCCACTGAAAAAAAAATTTTCCTTACTACCTTAAGAAAAATTTCCCGTGTTTTCACTTGTGTCTGTTGTCTCTCATCCTTGCACCTTGAGAAGTACCATGTACTTTCCAAAAAAAAAAAAAAAAGCAAACAAACATATTCTTTATAGCTTCCCATCAAGTAAAGTAGGTGAAGACAACAAACAGAATTTCTCTAAGTGGAAACACACAGTTCTCTCAGCCCCTTGTACATCATCATGTACTCCACCCCTATTCATCTTTGGTGGTCCTTCACTGGACACATTACAGAATGCCAATGTCAATCTAGTATTAGAAAGCTCTGAACTGGAATAGCACAACCAGACAAAATGATTGCCCTTTCAAATAAAATGTTTTCAAAAGAAATATATTTTAATGATAGAAATGTAAAGTCAGATACTCCAAAAAATTGCATGCTACACCTAGGAAACAACCAAGTATGCCCTGAAAAGCAGTAGTTACAATAACTACTCACATAGTGAATTCAATGCAAATTTTCAATATAATTCAGCAGTAAACCTTACAAAGCACCATCCATATATATGGATCAGATTGAATCTTCTTTATACATATACATGTATAACATTATGCACATTCAATTGAACTTACATACTTCTATATACATATATACATTTTTATTTGTAATCAAGGGACTTTGTCATCAAGGGTGAAGACAATTCTACCTTTACATACCACCTGGTTGAAATCCAAATCAGAAACACAGTTCCATAGTCCCCAGAGGAGTGATATTTATTTAAGATTATTATAGTTTGAATACTATCTAAGCAATAAATTACAAATATTAAAATCCTTAACATTTGTGAAAATTCAAGACTAAATCAGAGAATAAAACTATAATTCACAAACATTTGTTGTCACTGTTGAAGTTGTACATATTTGACACATCAACTGGACTTGCCAGAGCAGCTTCTGACTCCCAAAAGTCTGTGAAACAACTGCAAGACTCTCATGAGAAAGAGGAAACAGTAACCCAAAATTCTACTCTTATGTAGGAACTTTGCTATGTAACAAAAACAAACACAAAGTGGCTGGCTCAGTTTTAAGCTTTTTGCTAACAAGTTTTAATTATTATTTTTTCAAACTGTGGAGACCAAATTTCACAATGAGACAATCCCTTTCCTTAAACCTGTAGGATGTTTCATAGTACTCTACAATACTTCACTAGACTATACAAGAAAAATTTGTATTTTACTCCACATAACATCAATGACCAGTAAATTCAATCTGTAGCTGGGGAAAAACAGTTAACAGAGACGCAGACTGACTCCTGGACATGCACGGTACTTAACTGGATTCCACATAAGGGCAGAAGATGATTCAAAAACACTCATTTTGCCAAGACAGGTTGTGGAATGGTTACCTCAGCCAGCAAATACTCACAATTTGACAATAAAAGGAAATAATTTCAGAGAAAAACATTTTTGGCGAGGAAGAGATGTTCCTAATTATAAGATGTTTGAAGATTAAACAGTTTTCTTCCCTTTGCAACTACAGTAAAGTACTTGTTGATCTCCGCAATCTGATATGCCAATAAGCACAAGCAGAGACTGTAATCCGTTTCATGCTTGTTCACTTTCTGCTCTCCTGCCCATAACCCTCCATTACCTCAACTCACGTGGAAATTGGTATTGGAGTTTTCCCACACCACCTCTCAACACTTAACTTACATTCCAAGAGAGATCCAGGACATGGGAGCTTGTTAAACTTATACCAACAACTTCAAGGCTTTAATAATAAACAACAGGACCTGTTACACAGATTCTTTAAGTATCAAGTGCAGTGTGTGCTAAGTGTACTGGTGTCTGCCTCCAAAAGGTTGTCTCTTCTATCTGGAATAACAACCTTTTCATTACCTCATAAATACTTCATAAATCCACCTAATTTGAAAAATTAACTCTTGCTACGTAAAAATCAATGACTAGCGAAGTCACATATTGGTCAAATATTTTTGTTTATCATGTTCATATAGGTCGAAATGAAAATGGAGAGGTATTCAAATTAATTTTGTTGATTTCGTAAGGTTTTGACCGAAAGCCCAAGCAATAAAACACTATTTGAATCCTGACAGCAAAAAAAACCCTAGAAATCAAATTGAATAAGCTGCAGTTCAGTCAGATTAAGAAATCTAACATGTTTGGTCGTTGACTTGATTCTTGCATATTAATCTAATACATTTTTCAATTTGACTGCCAAAAGAGCTGGGTACTTCAAACTAGGCACATATCAGAAGCTAGGTTTCTGGTGATAATACGGATCTTTTGACTAGAGGTGTTCAGTTACTTTTGAATACACAGGAACAACAACAACAAAAAGATCTGGCTGCATATCCTCTTTAAAGGCACCTGAAATTTGTCTGCTTTAAGGGTTGTAAACATATATGTAGTCATGACTGTTCTTTTGTTCTTAACATTTTATGGACATTATTTTATACTGAATGCAATCAAATAATAGAATTGGTGCTTTGATGAAAGCCACCTCTATGTACCTCTAAACCAGTATTTTTTTTTTAATTCCTTCAAATATAACAACAATACTGTGTATCTAAGCACAAGGATTTTGTCAGCTTAATGCCCACCCCTTAAAACTGCAGCACTAGTATTAGAAATACAACAGTGACGAATACAAACCTACTAGTCTTCTCCATCTGTTACTCAACACTCCAGTTAATTCAGTCAGCCTTTGACTCAGTCAATGGAGGATCCTTGCAGCACTGAAAACCTCATCTCACTGAGCCCTTCAGGAACAGCTGCAGTAGCACTGGTCTTACCTGTCTTTGATGGTGCCTGACATCAAAGAAAGCACCAGTATTCTTTTTTTTTAATTTTAAAGTTTTAACCCTTTTTCTTTTTTATATCTCTCTCTCTTTCTAGTCC
This sequence comes from Thinocorus orbignyianus, assembly GCA_013400375.1. Taxonomy (NCBI): domain Eukaryota; kingdom Metazoa; phylum Chordata; class Aves; order Ciconiiformes; family Thinocoridae; genus Thinocorus; species Thinocorus orbignyianus. Next base: position 59,255 of record VXBW01002079.1, on the reverse strand, counting down.
TTTCTGCTTGAGGACCTAATTCATCTTGTTTATCAGGCTTGTTAATAGGAAATGTTGATTAATGGCACCAAGCTTCCACATACCTCCTCATCCCAGTCTTGGCCAAACCTTCTCCCCCTGACAATGTCTAGCTCACCTTATTAGCAACTCTACTCTACAAGCAAACAAAAACAGTAAACACTCGTGCTGCTGTTCTCCTTTATACTTTGCTTCTATGTGTTTGAGTAACAGACATATTGGATGGGAAACCTCCACCACATTACTAATACGGGAGATAAAGCTAGACAGGTAGAAGCTTCACATGCCAGTGCCCAGGATCCTGGTGAATGGACACGCTCACTGAAACAAGTGCATTTTCCACTATGGCCAAAACAGCTGGAACATCATTATACCTTTTTCCTTTTACAAATCCAAAGTAGTCCCACACATAGTTCAACTGTCTTCCTACAGCTGCAGCAGCTCTCAAATTGGTCCTCTCTGTAATCTCTTTGCTCAGCTGCCGAAGACCTCCTTTACTGGCCCTTCAGTTCATGGGCTTTTCCAATGTGGTAGCATGACTCAGATATGTGATTAACTATTTCTCCCTTTACCACACAAATGCAAATATATTGACTATACCAGGTCTGCAAAGTCTCACAATACTTCTCATGCTGAGGCTCCAGTCCAGCAGTACTGTAATTCTGCTAGCAGCTAAATCCCCTTCAACTTTCTCCTCTGGTTTTATGTTCTTCTCTTTTACACATCATAACCCTCTCCCCACCCTCAAAAAGAGAAAAGTGAAAAAAGGAGGGAAAACTGAGGAGAGAGAAAAGAAACCTCACAGCATCTTCTGTTCTTTCCACTTTAATCTATACCCCTGCTCTATTCTGTATTCTGTAAAAGTTGCCCATTTAAAATTCCTTTTTTCCTTTGTTTATTTTGGGCATTCCCCATTTCTCGTTTTCTCCTTCCTTTCCCAGCAGCAGGAATCCTTCACAGAAAGTCGTTCTGCTCCTTTGAGAGGTCTGGGGGTTCGTTGTTTTTTTTTTTCTCCTTTCTGTAGGAGACAAAAAAGCCAGCTCTCACTACTATTTTGTTTCCTTATCACTCAAGAGCATACAAGTTGCTTTTGGAGTTGATAATCTCAAAGGTCTTCTTGTGTAACGGCTGTAAAGTCAGTAATTAGAAACTGTATATTAAAAGTATAAATTATTGATCAGGCTATTTATGTGACTACTGAATTTTACAAGATGGGATTATCTGCAAACAGGCTGCATTTAGAGACTGAATTCTAACGGGGAAATAAGTTAACCCAGAAATTTGTGCGAATCCTAAAATATATATAGAAAATATATCTGCAAAAAGGTTCTAGGAAACTCATTTTTACACTATTATCAAAGGCAATGTTGCCAAATTTTTCTTGATCCTGAACTGCAAATTACTTAATTTCTACCAAACGACAGTCAAGTTTACAGTGTTACTATCATTAGCATCAGCACTATTTGTGAATTAAAATTCATCTTCTACTTCTTGAGTGAAAGAAACACATGACTGCAGATGTCAAATGATGTGCTACTGTTCTTGAGTCTAGATATTATGCATTTGTTCCAAATAGTCTAATTATCATAGTAGTCTTGACAGTAAACAGTACATTCTTTACTTAACCAGGCTTTCCAGGTTACAAGGGCAAAATTGGAAAGTCAAATTTAACAAACTGACACTCCCACATACAGTCTGTGTAATCCATGGCTGATGTGCCCTTTCTTTCATTACTTGCATACGCCATTTAACACTAAGTATGGCTGTAATCATATAATGAGATTTGCTAAAGGCAGACTTTGCGTGAACTAGTCTAACAGTAGCATTTTGATGATCTACTCACTAAACACCAAGAATCCTTTTCAAATGTTTTGAAGCTAGCAGAAACAGTAGCATTAGTAGTAATACATTTAAAATGCTCTAACTGTATTTTGAAAGCACATGAAATTTTCTAATCATGACCTATATTAATTCCTATGTTCCACAAAACAGAGACAGGATATCATTTCACAGTGCTAAATGTACATTTATGCATGCAACGGTACTCTACTGAATACTGTCTCTCAGAAAAACCATCATAATGGTGTAACTTTTTACTGCGAACATTGTGTGTACAAGTCTGTATTTATAACACTGTTTCAGTAACTTAAACAGTTCTAGTCTTATACAGCAATCACTACCAATGCCTAGTACTATGACCTGGTGTTTTAATTATGCCATCAAAACGACCTCGCCCATCACACAGATAAAAGAAAAGGAAATAGAAGTATGTAGGAACAAGCAGGAAAGGAAATATCACAAATTAAGATTGCAAAACTAATTCTGTACACCCTCAGTACAACAGAGACATGATAAAACAAAAAGGTTTGTTAAACTGCTATTATATTCCACCACACAGACTAAATAAGGAAAGGACCACAATCTGAAATACATATTTCTGCTCATTCCACCGTTACAAAACTAAAAAAACTATTAGCGAAAAATAAGTAAGGAATGTGTGCATGCACATGCGTTAGATACTGCATTTGCTGGGGAAATAAATTCTAACTTATATTAGAGATAATTTTAGTTCAAATGATGAATTCTTTAATGCTCACTTACAGCCAGAGTGTCTGGCCCTCAACCATGATGAATCGAAAGTGAGCAAGACACTCGGGTCCCAAAAGCTTTTTCTAGATCAATTGTCTTATACTGATGCTACTAAATGTCCAAAGTCCTATCGCAAGAAAGGATTTCCACATGTTATTCCCACAGAAATTTGGAATTACACAGTACTATCCAACATCTGTAACCGCTGGAATAATTAAACACAGACATTAACAGTTAAGGCTAAAAAATTACATACAAGGACTTGCACTGTTTGTATTCCCAGTACAGAACAACTCATCTAACCTCACTTGCACTTTTCTACCTGTCACCTGTTTTTCCTCCCCTCAGTCATAACACATTTTGATTTCCTCTCATTATCCCTGTATTTCAGACTAAACATCAGCTCTCGTCCAGTCTACTGCTAAGCCACCTGCCAGTTTCTTTTCCTTCCAGACAAATATTGATTCTTCTCATTCCCCACACTTCAAAATAAATTCTAATCACAATACCACACCCTTGCCCAATGAGGCTAACAGAACTGATTCTTCTCATAATCTGTTTTTCACAAGCAATTTGCTTCTTCCGCTAACAAATCAAAACTAATCTCCTCTTCAAAACCAGCAACAGTTTTCTTCCAATTGAAAAATCAATTTCCCAACCTCCCAGACAATTTTAATACAGCTTAGCCCAGTCTGCAAATATATCTGCCATATAGTTTCTGATCTTAGTACTTCTTTCAGGTAATGTGCTTTTTGGTCATTTTATTTTCTCCCCATTTTGCTATTCAGAGGCATTCCAAGGACAATGGATCCAGAAAAATAAAAAAGTTGTTTCACCTACGTAAAATGAAGGACTAAATACTTCGCTGGATCTAGGCCCTGAAGTTGAGTTCCAAGTAGGTCAGACTCTGACTACTGCCAAGACCAAAAAGCAATTGTTACAACCTACTTGACTCTGAGAACAACTGCATAGCTAATGGCTCTTTTATTAATGGGACTGGAAGAAGGAATGTAAGAAAGCAACAAACCCACAATAGGCGAGATGTGGTTGAACATGACAAGTTCTGCGAAAGAACAGTAAAGTGATAAGAAGGTAAAGAACAGAGAGGCATCTGGAGGGATGAAGAGGCAAAGCTGTTTACATACTTGCTCTCTCCTTACTTTACGCCATTTTAGTTCCAGAATTCTATTGGCTTTCTGGTTCTGCCTGTAAACTTATGTCCTGCTTCACTACTGCAAGGAAGGAATGCAACAATATTTTTACTCTTGTGGGAGAAGTAGTAAATTCCTACTGTAAGAGTACAGGAAGCATAACCATTCAGAAGCAGTCAGGACATATTATGCTTTCCCCACAGTGTCTTTGACTGAGACTGTCTTTTCCTGTTTGTAGGTTGAAAATAGTTACATTATGCCATGGTGCAGTATCATTCATATTAGCAAGTTCTCTTTTACAATTTTGAAAAAACCTTTTTTCTACCATCTGCTATGTAAGCCTACCATACGCGTCTAAAAGTCCATTTAATTCGGTTGCTGCATCTTGAATATTTTTGCCAAGGAGGCTTTTATATTGTTTTTGTTCCCTTAACCTCTCTTTCCTTTCCTTACTGTGTTATCAGGAAGAATGATTCCCCATCTTATTTCCCTGACAACAAAAGGATCTCCATCAGCTTTGTTTGCTTTGTTTCCTTCTCTGAAGGCTCAGTGAGTAACTGGAAATTATGTCAAGAAAGATATTGCACCAAACAACAGATAAGTAGTTTAAATTAATTGTAATGGGTTATAACAAATTACCTATTAGATGAGTTTATTAATATTTATTTGCTTTTGAACCAGAAATATGCAAAGACAGCTTCAACTAATAACACCGTAGAGGCAATACATGCATGCTTACTAATACTTTAGCTTATCTTAGTTTGATAATAGGGACAGCAATATGAAATTTAAAAAGTAACATAAGCCAAAAAGAAGCGGAAACAAAAGGCAAGCGTTCTAACATTCTGTACATAATTAGCATCTCAAGTACAAATCTCAGTAATAAATAAGATAATTTTAGTAATAAATAATAACAGTACAAGCTCTTATTAAACACATTTATATATCATTAAATGATCTCAAGAAATTGTTGATGCCCCATCCCCGGAAGTGTTCAAGGCCAGGCTGGATGGGGCTTTGAGCAACCTGCTCTAGGGAGAGGTGTCCCTGCCCATGGCAGGGGGGTTGGAACTTGATGATCTTTAAGGTCCCTTCCAACTCTAACCATTCTATGATGAAAAAAAAGGCATACTGATTCATCACACAGTTATGCTCTCCAAGGGAAGAAACTTACATTCCACAATTAACTTTATTAGTAAGCAAAGAAGTCACACAGCAACTGTTAAGACAGCCAAATAGTAAAACTAACTGGATTGTGAACTTGTACTCTAGTTTGATAAAAGAATCAAATACCACTGTCATACCCTTGTAACTAGTTCTAGAAGACATGGCCACAAAACAGGATGCAATGTTCTCAGCAATGGTTGAAGTTTAATGACTTCACAAAACCAAATGGCTGTAACATTCCAAAAGTTCCATTTGGCTTAATAGTCCATGAACCTTACAGAACTAAACAGAATTTAAAAAAAACCAAACAAACAAACAAAACCCCCCCCACACCAAACCAAAATAATGAACCCAAAAACCCAAATAAAGGCATCACATGCATATAAACTGTGTATAATTAAGTACCCAGCAGTCTGAGGGCAAGAGAGATTGATTTATTAAGACTAATTTAAAATAGCTTCTTTAAGTTATGACTGGAACTGAAGAGAACATTTAATATAAATCACTCATTATGCACATTTATTTTTTAAGCTGTTGTTTCACACATTTAATCACTGAAGCAGTCAAATAGTTCCTTATACTATTTTTTTTTTAATTAAAAAAGATGCATTGTGTTGCATTTCCACGTAAGAAGTGATAGAACTTAATGTGTTCTAGACAGAGTTTGAGTTTTAATTAATGACAGTATGCTAACAAGCATATTGGCTACAGTAATTTTTACCTTATTTCCGGAATACTGCATTTATAAAATTGAAATGTAACAAAAACATACACAAAACTAAAGAAAAAAACCTACACTTGACATTACTAAATACAACACTTCCAAGGAAATCCTACATAACCAAATAAATTTATCATAACACATTTTACAATAGTTCGTTAGAGAAGGGAAGCACTACAATTATGTGAACTGAACAGTTTCTGGTCATGATGTCCTTCAAGGGTTTAAAACTAATGTATCTCATCATCTTATGGTTACTTTTATACATAAAATGGGAGAGGGAAATGTTCCCAGTCTGGTTATTGTAAAGTCTGACAGTCTACTGTCCTGGCTTTTCTTTAGAACTTTGCCAATATCCAGATCTTACTTTAATGTAAAATTCTGTGTCCAGGCCCTATCCCATCCCCCAAATACAGAAAAAAACATGGACAAACCGGAACAAGTTCACTGCAGAGGTCACCAACATAGTTGGGGACTGCAACACAGACCCCGTAGGAGGACAGACTGGGGAGAGGGATCCTGATCTACCTGGAGAAGACTTTGGGGAAATCTAACGGCAGCACAGTCCTGACCAGGAGGTTTTTCAGAAGACAGAGCCAGGCAATTTACAGGACAAGAGACAATAGGCATAAGCTTAAAAACAAGAGGTTCCGAGAGGACATAAGGAGAAAGTCTGTCATCCTCACAACAGCCCAGCAGTGGAAGCCTTGTCCTCTGCCCTTGGAGGTTTCCATGATCTGAGTGGAAACAACTTCAATAGCCATTCTGACCTCATTACTGACACCGCTTTTGTCAGGAGTTTGGAGCAAAAACCTACTAAGGTCCCCTCCACACTAAATTCTTCTGTGATTCTGTGAATACAGTAACTTTATTTAATCAGAAGTTACATTATTTGACCAAATTTAAGCCTCGGCAGAACTGTAATAACAATCTCCAAATGGTTTTCTCTAAAACAAATAGTAATTTTAAGAAATAATTTTCATCTATGTTAAATGACTGTCTACCCGAGGCTGTGGATGATGTGCTCTTTTCCTTCCTGGTGTGTCACTTTGGTGTGTAAAGAGATCACCACTTTTCCTGGCTCCATGCATATTTAACCAATTGTTTTAACAGTATGATAAAGGGCACCTGAAGTCACTTCCCCTTATGCATCCTCAGTCTGAAATACTGCAGCTATACCGTGGTAAATCAACGCAATACTGGGTTTCTTAGCCAAGAGGGACTTCAGATGTGGGAGAAGGAGAAAAGCAGTTTGACACATTAATACAGAGCACCAAGTGTCCTACATGATGTTTAAAAGTAAAGCTTGTCCATATTTCCAGAAATGTCTTCAAGTAATCTAAATACAAAGTTGGCCAAAGAAATTTCACATAAGTTGGGAGAGCAGTCCACAAGACTACTGCAGGAACAAGAATCTAGACAGACAATGGCTTCTAGCACATTATGGCATGTGATTAGATTGCCGTAATATCAGGTAATGACAAACTTCAAATTTCTTCCTAAAACATCTCACTATGAGAAACATTACTTCACCACCTTGCACAGTCTTCTAATCACAGCATAATATCTTAATAATATCTTAAACAACAGAAAGAGACACCACGTATTATCAATTCACCCCCAAATTTTTACCTCAGGTTCAAGAGTTCCGAAAAACTGTCACAACTCACAGAACCACCATAAAACTGACAGATATTACAGTATTTTTTATGAAAGAAACTAAAAACATTTAAACTTTCTCAAGTTAGTTTAAAACTCAGTTTTTTGAGCTCACAGGCAAAAAAATTGATAAGCTATCAGTCTCAGCAAGTGGCAGAACTCTTAGAAAACAGACTTGGAAAAGTACCAAGACCCAAGAAAACTATGGCACAGCTTAAGTCTGCTGCAGTCTAAAGATAGCCTGTTAATATACCTGAGCCAACTTGGGGAGCACAAGCAACATGAAATTTTCAGTGTCCTGTGTAATTTACACTGCTTCAGCTTCCAGCTACTGAAATACCAGGAGTTCAGGTACATCACACATGCAACTATTACAGACATAGCTTCAAATGTATTTGATTCGGATTTATACTGGTGTAATCCCATCAGCCTCAACCAAATAAACCTCCTGCTTTATTTACTCTCCACTTTGACCTGAGCCTGTTTCATCACACTGCTTTTAGCTCTGCCAATGCACAACAATGAGAAGTGAAGATTCCAGTCCACTTGAAAAGGAGGGTGTGAAACACCCTCTTTGCACAGGGCCCTTAAGTCCTACTAATGGTTTTGTATTCTCATTATCACAAACTTAAGTCTGACATGCTTCTTCCTTGTAAGCATGCTTCCAAAATACTCGTTGGAATTCAGTGCAACTCCATCATCCTTTCAATGCCCAGACCACTATTTTAGTGTGAGAGGCTGCAGTTTTAGGGATGAAAAAACTCGTACAAATAGAATAACCTAGTGTTTGCAACCTACCTTGAAATCACCTTTAACTGAAGTCAGGTTAAGACAAACACAACCAGAAATATTTATTCATGAAACCTGACAGACAGCATAGTTACAAAGGTTTATGAAGACCCAGGTATACAGCAATTAAAAGATAACCATGCATCTATTTACACAGTTGTAAGAATAGTTCCAAAGTCTCAACCTTTTGGGAGCCAGCTGTTGGATTGACACATGCTTTATTGCCCACAGCTGAGGATCTGGGTCTTGTGCAATCCCATGTCCTCAGATTCCACTGGGAACCTAAAATTTCTTTTGTAGCTTAGTCCATCTTTGGGGTTATCCACTATGTGATTACACAACATTTTCTCTGGCACTGCAAAGTCAGCTTAAGAAGTTATCCTGTCCATTCCCCTGCTCTCGTGCCACTCCCTCCAAAGCAGAGAAAAAAAGCAATTTTAACTTAGGTCACAGTTGTGATACAGTTTACAGCACAACCCTACAAAGAGCTGGTGTGTTTACAAAACCGAGAGTGCAGAAAATTCCCATGTTTGTGAGAGACTGAGAAAAGAAACATCTGTGCCACAAGACAGTTTAAGAGGACACTTAACACACATCATGAAAACTCTACCTCACTCCCAAATCTCTGGGACTTCCTGGTTTACATTTCCTGACAGAAAGGCCAAAACTCTCACCCATTTTCCCCAGCACCAGGAACCCTCCTTCCCCTTGGCTATCAGTTGCTAAGTAGGTAGATATGCTTTCTACTGCTCCAAAGAGGAAAACCTTAAGGTATCAAAATATAAAAAAACCCAAAGAGCATCACTGCTTTACTCTGTGCAGAAATCTGAAAATCATGCATAGCAGACAAATTGTCAATATAGTAAAAATAAATCTGCTGCTTAAAAACTGAATATCAACACTGATCTTAATACACAGAAGTGGGCATTCAAATCTCACACAACTGAGCTGAGACTCTAAAGAGTACCGTAAAGATCTTGAAATATTGGCTTACATCTAATTTTACAAAACAATTAAAACTGAAGACAGTTCTATGTACATATTATTAAATGACTATAATATATTCCATATTAAAATAAAACTTTTAGTGGTTAAAAAAATATAATTGAGAGAGAACCGTACTGATAGTGTTGACAAAATAGTATGACAAAATAGCATCAACTATAAGATCATAAATGCCAGGTCTAATTCCCAAAATCAGTTTGTTCGAGAAGTAGTTCTCTCCATGTGAGGTATGTTTCCTAATGTCTTCAGTAGTTCGATGATGAAGTTGAAAAACATGCAGGCTTTCAGGTTCACCAATCCTCTTGGTAGTTTTCACGCAACCAATGAAATGGAAATAGTTTGGTTCTGTGTCCAATTTTGATTCCTCCGAATACAAGGAAAGGGTTTAAAAGGTTTCACTTAATTCAACTCCTTTTAATGCCTCCATTTTCTAACGATAGCATTTTGCTTTCTTTCTGTTTGTAGACTACAGGACTGGATTAAGAATGTTTCAGATTCTGCTTTTCTGATCTCTCCACCCTGGGGAGATGCCCCCACATATGGGCCAGTTGTTATTTGGCCCCAACTCCTGCTTTCTGAACACAGAGGAATACTCCTTCATATAGATGGGACATAACAAGGCCATAGGTGGATTTTTTCCCTCTCCCCATTCTGGTAACCTTTTGTTCCTTTGCTTCAGAGAGAAGTATAGAGAGAGCTGAGGATTGCTGTCCCTTGCAACTGTATTATAGTTAACTTATAAATAAATGTAATACAGTATTGCTACATTTTGCAGAACCAGCACCACACGTTAAAGAGCACCAGTATTCCCAATAACTGGGAAACAGAGCAGATTTTTGATGGCTTATACTGCCCACTGTAGTATTCAGTCCATCAACTATACCACAGACAATGGACTTTATATTGTTTTCTAAACATCTTTCTCCAGTATGAACCCTCACTTGAAAGCTGTATTTTTAACAGGCTTTTGTCTTTACAACCTCAGAGCCTCCTATATTATTCGGCTATTTTAATGGGTTTCCAAAGCACCTCTCTAACTCACAAAACTCCACTTTTATTAGGAATTAATGGTTGTTTTCCAATAGCCTATGTCCTCAAATGCTCTTGCATTAGTCTTGTAGTCAAGTTTTCCTTAATATATTCTGTATAACTCTAACACCACCTGTGGCCATGCAAGTAATCCCATAATTTTATGGTGAAGTTATCAGACATCCAAATGTAAATGCACTTGAACAACCGAGGTCTCCAAAAATTGTTTGAGAAATACAGGTAACATTTACTTTATGTAAATAATGTCTATACGTAGCAATATTAGCCATTAAAAAAAAAAGAAAAAGAAAAAAAATCAAAGATTTTCTCTACTTTAAAAGTACCTCCCAGTGCTGGAAGCCCAGGCCATAGCACAACACACTGAAGAACACTGAACCTTTTGCTTGTAACTACAAAATATTAGCAGTTGACCAAGGCTAACAAAGAAAAAAGACAGAAAATTTAAAGCACACCAGACACATTCTTAAATATCCATTTTATATATGCAAAATGTCAATAATAGACTAAGAAAAGTTAACCCTATTCTCTAAAATATTAAAACCCCCCAAAATATCAGTCAGAGTTCTTGTCCCCACAATACTCTGTTTTGGGGAAACAGGATGACTTAGTTTGTGCAAAAAAAGTCTCACAAATGGATTTTGACTGATTTGATAATTATTTTTACTAAAGGCTACAAAAAATTACTAAGACCAATAAAGTCACATAAAGAAACATTTAAAAATTCCTAACTATACATGCAAATAATTTTAATCACATCATTTTGAACATATATAATACATTCATTTTTAGAACACTTGTAAAAGACTTTCTTAAACCCTGAAATCTATTGCAGCTGCTCAGGCACCTCAGCCAAATGGTACAGGGAATATCAGCTAAGACAGCTCTACCAGACAGACTGTCAACCAAAAAAAAAGTTTACATCATGAACATCACATAGTTCAAGAACCAAGGTAAATGCCAGAAAAGTTTCTACATGGGGATGCACACTACAAGTACTCACGTAAACATACAAGCACTTTCAAAGTCCCAGCCTAAGCAATCCATCTTCAGTTCAATAAGTCCATCAAATGCTCCAGCTCTATTTCCTAGGCTTGCCATTGAATATATTTTCCAGCTTTTTAGTAAGTCCTGAACAGCAACCTGAAAACAACCTTGGTGATAACCAGTAAACATGAGTCTTAGCAGGATCAAAATTGAGAGCTAGCCAAATGAAAAAACAGGAGACAGATTAAGAGTCGACGTCAACAAATACAAAATAATAAACTCCTGAAATAATAACTTGCAGCTATTCCCATGTGGCATTGAATTTTAAGCCAAATTAAGCCAAATTTTAAGCAGATAAACAAAATAACCATGCACAGGATGTGCAGCTCAACAGAATCTCAGCTTAATACAGGCATGCACAAGACAAGAAACAAAGTGTTCCAATCAACAAAGAATGGGATCGAAAACATTCTCATTTCACCTGGAATACTGTCTTTTGTGACACTACAGAAAACCAGAATCAATTCATAGATTTATCTGAGCTACAGACAAGACTAGGAGGAAAAAAAAAAANAACAACAAAAACAACAAAACAGAAGAAAGCCCAGAAGAAAGGACAGAGGTAGAGAAAATCAAAACATCAAGAGCTAATGCCTCCCTTCCTAGTACAGGGAAGTGTTCAACCACGATTAAAAAGCAATCTACTAACAACAAAAGGAAAACTACTGTGGAAATCACTGTCAAAGACACAGATGCAGAAACAACTCACATCATAAAAGGATAAAGCCTCTACTGACTTTAAATCAATATTTGGCTGCAGCACATTAGGTGGTCGGGTTTGGGGTTCTTTTCCTACAAGTCAGATTTAAATAGTCATGTTTGACTGTGTAATCAAAATGAGATGGACAGTTATCTTCCAGGCAAGTAATTCTACTTGTCTACTTAAGAAGTTTTTAGATTTTCCTCCACAGGAAATTGCTTTCTAGCACGTCAATGGAAGAGAAAGAAAGCTAGGAAATACTTCTAAAGATCAAATGAGCTGTACCTCAATATCCGTGATAACACAAGGGGATATCACTGCCTGTGTGAATCAGATCCCTCTGCATTCTGTACTGCATAACCCAGAGAGCTTAACACCGGAGTCAGGCATCACCTTTTTTCTTCCAGCACCTCAAAGGCTGCAACTGACAGCAACAAGATAATTTACACTTGTACTTTGTACCTCTCACTGTATCTCAAGACACATTTAAGTGAGAGATATAAAGCACTATCTAGATCAACACAGCATGCAGCAAAAAGCACCTATTTGTATGTATTAAATAAAGTCTATTACACTTCTTCAAGCAGAACTACTATAAAAAAGCTTCGTTGTATATACACATTTTTTTTTCAAGTCTCTGTAAACACAGATCTACCTTAGAGAATAATCTGCAAAATCTCATATCCAGAAATTCAAGAAAGCTCCTCTTTTACCTTCTGATAAAGAAATCACATCTGAAACAAGTTAGAGAAATACAAATGCAAGCATGAGCTCAAACGTTGACTCAGACTTGCTAGTCTTACTCATATTAGTCATCTTGCTGGGCTCACACTGAGTACCCTGTGGGTGGACACATGAATTCACGTGGAACCCACTGAAATCAGTGCACAGCCAGGACCAGAGGCTTTGAAACAGCAGCTCTGTTAAATTAAATGGAATAAATAAAACTGTGTATTGCCTAATAACAGCAGTGATATTTGCATACAAGGCTAAGTAAAAAGAAAGTAGGGGGGAGCTATATTATAACAAAAACAGTAGCTTATAATAGTTCTAGGATAAAATAATTTGGGTTGAAAGGCACCTTAAAAGGTCATTTAGTTCAACATCCTACTCCAAGCTCCAGCTATTTTTATAAAAAAAGTCATGAGGTTTTGGTTGCCCTCTTCCACATCAGTTGTTTTTTTTTAAAAACACTTCTAAAACAAATATATTTTTTTAATTATTGCACATTTAATTATGTTAATTTGATTTTTCAGGAAAGTTTTGTAACTTTTGATAGTAGTTCCCTTTTATCCAGAACTAAATCCATTTAATTAATGAATCTGTTTAATATGACTGCATTTCTGAATCTTGTATATTTCCCTCTTCACGTTCTTTCAGCCCAGATGCTATATTATTTCCTGTAGCTGCAAACATCATCCCTTAGCTTTTTGCTTACATAAATTCATACTGTAAAAATGCCCCAGGGCTGAGATAAAAGAGACCAATGGCAAAAATGGCAACCCCGTCCAGCAGCTGCTTTTCTTCCAACTTTAGCAAGATTATGACATTGCTAGTACAAGATGGCAGGGACACTCACTTTAGTAGTACTTGGTGGTCATTCATAACATTAAACCCTTTGCAAACTATGTGGAGTTATCTACAGAGATTTCAACTTTATTAGTCCCACCACCACTCTCACCAGCTACATATGAGAAGCAGAAGCAGTCTCCTTTCATTTTCCATTCTGTAGTTCCAGTCAATCTGATTTGATCAACCAGAACGTCAAACCATTTTCTGCATTCTGCAGACTTGCTCATTAGAACTTCCCCTCTCAGCAGCAAAACACTTCCTTATGTTGTTGTTGTTGGCACTTAAGAAAATAAACTCTGTAAATGGCTCTGATTTAAGGCTTCTCTGGAAAATGCAACACTGCTTAAAGCACCTATCATTTCACACGGTAATAGTGAAGTTGTTTACTACAAAATTCTCCATTTACACTACTGAAGTCACTTAGTACTTGTCCTTATCAAGCAGAAGCCAGCAATGGCTACTGTGTTCCTACCAAATCCTTAAACTACTTTCAATAACCCTTTGCAGGGATGATACACCAGCATCCCCAAGGAACACCACTACAACATTACTCCCACACCAGTTATTTAGAAAACCAGGGAAAAAAAAAAGAAAAGCTAATCGATCTAACTAATCCAAACAACCCAGTTTAACAGTGCACATAATCTCTTCCACAGTCTCCCATCAACACAGATTTTCCAAAAAACACAAACTTTAGAAAGATTTCTCTCTCACCTAAACTATATGTTAAATTTGACTAACAATAGAACCAAAGGAGAAGTAGATAATAAACTGCAAAGCTGTACAGGCTAAGATGTCAGAAACACTGACGATCAAGCAACTAATCTCAAGTGCAAAATCACATTTGAAATTATGAGTATCCACCACAGCCTTCATAGCCATGTTTCCCTCTGCCCAGCAACCAGAAGATTATAGTCTATGACTCTCTGGCAAAAAATAGTTTACGAATAGCCAAAAGGTGTTATTTTCTCACCTGTCACAGGCTGCAGAGGTGAAAAGGGGAAATTTTAAGACAGAACCAATCAGGTTCTAATTAGACTTCAGTTGCACAACAACAACAACAACCAAACAAAACAAACAAAAGATTCTGAAGAAGTTTTAACTGCAATTCTTTTCTGGAAAAAAAAAATTCCTTTGTGAAAACACACAAAATTAATTTCCCTTAGATAAGGGAACGTTTCCCCACCCAGAAGTAAATTCAATACAGAGAGATAAACCACAGATGCTTCTGTGACTGTTTGCCCTCCTTCTGCCATGAGAGGATTTTCTTTATTATTATTTATTTATTTATTTTAGCGGCATAAAAGTATTCTCGAGGAAGTTCGCCCGCACAGCACAGCACACCACAGCACCTCCGCCGAAGCGCGGCAGCCAGCGGGGGACGGCGGCTTCCCGATCCCTCCACCGCCCCGCTGGGACCCGTTTCTCCCCGGTGGGAGAGGAGGGGAGCACCCCCGCAACCCGCAAACACACCCCCAGCCCCCAAGGGCCTTCCCCGCCGGCCGGCAGCCCTCCTGCCCCTCTCCCTCCCCAGGTAGGCCCTACCCAGGGCCAGCCGTCCCGCCGGCCGAAGCGTTGCCTAGCGCCGCACACCCCCGCCTTCCCCTCACACCCCGCGGGGTCCCGGGGCAGGGCGGGTGGGCTCTGCGAGCTCCCGGGACGCCCAGCGAAGCTCCCGGTCGGCGGGATACACCGAGGTGTAAATGCCCCCCCTTCCCCACACCCTTCCCACAGCAGACACCGTCCGGCGCCGGCCCCACTCACCAGGTCAGCAGGCCAGGGCGGGCGGGCAGATCCCCTCGNGGGCGGGGCGCGAAGGCTCGCCGTGCGCGTTATCACGCAACTGACAGTGGACGCGCGGGGCGTGGCCGCGCGAGGCTGACGGAGGGGTTACTCGTCGCCTGCCTTCCCCTCTCAGGGAGGCGTCTCCGCCGCTCCCACGGGGCTGGTTGTCAGTTCAAACAGAGAGCAGCTGGTCCGGGGAGGGCAGGAAGGAGTGTGTGGCTGCGGGAAGGGGAGCGGCTCCTGGTCGAGCGGTTGCTANACTCCCCCCTCCGACCTCGCTCTCTCTGGGCGGGGCGCGAAGGCTCGCCGTGCGCGTTATCACGCAACTGACAGTGGACGCGCGGGGCGTGGCCGCGCGAGGCTGACGGAGGGGGTACTCGTCGCCTGCCTTCCCC
>VXBW01002079.1:32513-43410 GCA_013400375.1 Thinocorus orbignyianus | reverse complement strand
TCCGGCTTCACCAGAGGGAGCCGGTGAGAAGTGAAAGCTGAAGTGAGGCAAAGAACCTCGCAGCCGCCGGGCAGAAGTTTTGAGGGACAGGACTTGGCCTTGTTCAGCCGTGGTAGACAAAAACAGTGCTGCGGTGTCGCCTCACAGCAGCCTGTGTGTTCGTTGGGACCAAAGGAAAAATGCATGGGTTCGGTTTGGGGTGGTTTTTTGGGTTGTTGTTGGGGGGTTTTTGCCTTTTTTTTTTTCCTGCCTGTTTGGCCCCTGTTCCTTGTGTCCTACCTCCCAGGATTTATTGCACACTTCTAACCGTGCAAAGGTACACTTCTCTGTAACTTCTTCCATGTTGAGTTTGCTCCTTATTTTCTTGCCCACTCCTAAGTAAATGCACTTTGTCTGAAAGCTCTGAATTAGGTTGTCCATTGTATACGAGCAAAAAAAGAAAGAGCTCAACTGGTGCGAGTTGAGGAAATAGCGCTGGAGTCAGGACTTGATCTACAAATACCTACAGTGAAGTGTTTATCCAGGAGACAAGGGAAAAAAACAAGTTGGGACAGGGAAGAACTTAAAAGCTGTGTAAAAACTTGATAGATTATGAGTCTCAAGTCTGCCAACAGACTCGTATTAAGTGGCTTCAAAGCAAGCTGTTTAGTGCCAATGAACAATTTGGTAGTGTCAAAATACCATTCATTAAGGACAAGCTTATAATTGTGATTTCTACAGGGTTGTGTGTGGTTTTTAACTCTGTGCAGAAGAAAAGAGTGTAGCCTCATCATATAATGTCATCTTACAGAAAATCTAGGCCAATTCATATATAGAATTTAAATTGGTGTGTGCATATTGTTTTGTATATTTAGTTTTCCTGAACACGGTGATTTTGAAATAGAATCAATTACAGCATATTTTCTTGTAGTATATCTAGTCCCTGATCTCACTGAAACTTTCTGTATTATTACATCCTCTAATAATTTCCATTTCATTTTTAATGTCTCTCTCACACAAAAGCATGTAAATGAAGTGACACAGGAAGCTTCTTGCAAACAGGGAAAGGAAACAATCGATTAAAATGTTCTGATGCTTCTCAAATATAATCAGGTAATATTCCACCAGTATCTAGGCCACTTGAAAGACTAGAGTAGCACGCTATGTTGTTTGTTCTCAGTGGGAATATAAGACATAGCTCATCAAGATCTCTGTGGACAGAACTTTACAAATGCAAAGGATTTTACTGTAATACATGGGAAATATTGCAGAATTTCAACATTTTGTCAGGGTCAGGTTTAGTTGGACCTGCAAAACTTGCCAAACTCTTGACTGATAAAGCACACCATCAGTCAACAAGATTGTGAAAGTCCAGCCTCTCTTAGGACTCCAAACATTACCGCTTATCTGATGATGACAGGCATTTTTACTTTTATTTATTTTCCATTATAATTAGTTTAAACACATTTTAGCATAGCATAGCAGAGACACTATTGTCCTGTGAAATGTCCTTTTTCACTGGCCTGTCCAGGGCTGTTCATTACTTTCCAAGGTGTTCCTGCTACTCTGTTAATTTTTTAACAAGTCCTTTCAAAGGCATCTGCACCCAAAAATGGTCAGCATCTCAGATTTGCATCTCCCTTTCCTTTTTCTCCGCTCAGTGCCTGTCCACAGCCTCCATACACTTGTATGTTAATACACTTGGGTGCAAGTATTAGGCTGTGACGTGGGGAGAACTAAGAAGCATTGAAATTTCCCTTATCTACATCCTGTTTGCACGTTCCATTTCACATATTCACACCGTGTCAAACAAGTACGTGTAGAGTGTAGCAACACAGGCATAACCACAGAACCCTAAATTAAACAGGGATGTAGAAGACTAAACTTAGGAAACATACCCCCAAATAATGAATAACAATATCACTAAATACGTATGAAACATTATTTTTACAACTGATGTAACAACTTCAGAGTTAGTTTGCTTTTCAAAGCAAGTTACAAAACTTGCCATCTGTGCAAAAGGCCTAGTTCTACTTTCTTGATTACTTCTGTGTTCCGAATTCTGAGATCAGCACATAGACCAAGAAATAGATTTTGTTTCATTTTCATATTCAAAGAGATAGAAATTACAGAAACAGTTTTGTTGTAGTTACTTCAAAAATTCAAAACAGTTGGATTTAAATTTATCATTTTCAGCTGAAATGAATACCAAAGCACATTGATTATTTGCAAAACCTTCACAAATTTGAACAAGGCTAAGGAAGTTACTCATTTAAGTCGTATCTATGAAGTGAGGTTGCCTGTGTGTATATCACTTTTCTTTCTACTTTTGGAGTAGGATGTAAAATTCTTATTCTTTCAAGATAAGCACATATGTTGTAATAGTTTTTCTCCTTTTTGTATAGACCCAGCCTTAGAAAAACACGTTTCAGTTAAAACCCATGCTTTATCGTTAAATATATGTCACAAAGAACACTCTCGAAAAAAAAAAACTTTTTCATTATTTATAATCATTCTCTGAAAGTTATTGCCTTGAGCGATATGACTGAATACCTCCTTCCTGACAGAGAAAAGAGAAACAAGTACCTGTAAATACAGGTTTGCATGTGATTCAGCTACCGAAAGGACATGCTTCTAATTCGCCTGCTTTGAGAAAAAAAGGCACCTTTTGGCTTTGGTCACTCCAACGGTAAGCGTAAGTTTGTTCCCTTCAAGACATACACTTGCTAACCGTTCCTCTGAGAAACAGCAGAGAGCACTTTAAAAAAAGGCTGTAATGCATTTCTGCAAAGACTGCTTCTGGAGCATATAGACAAGAATGAAAAATGTTCTTCCCTGGACATGAAATTCTACCCTGGACATTGCTGCTGGTGGAAGACGCGTGTCTTTGACCCTACCTTCCCTAACAGCCCCCCTGTGCTCTTGGTCAGGTATGCGATGCTGCATCATAAAAACAGTCCCAGAAGAAAAATTAGAAAACAAACAAACAAAATTAAACAAAACAACAACAAAAAAGCCCACAACCCCCAAACAAGCAAACAAAAACCCCCAAACAACAAAACAAAGGAAAAAACCAACCCTGCCAGAACAGGCTTCATTTCAATTGCGGAGCAACTGGAAAGCACTCAGACATTACAGTGACTAATGCAGTACAAGGACTTCTCTAAAATGGAGAGCAGTTAAATCAGATGATGCTCCCCATTTCCCTGTACCTGTAGCTGCCCCGTTCTCCTTCCCAGGCGTTCTCCAGGGGGTAGGTAAATTGCTGCTTCCCAGCATTTCCCTGGGATTCTCTCCGAGTGGTACAAGGAGGAGATGGGTGAAGAAGCTGACTTTGATCACCTGCAGGGATCTGAAAGGGTACTGTACCCTTGCTGCAGACCCTTGGTTTGCATGCTGGGGGTGACATAGTGGTATTGCTGTGTTGCTTACCTATATTGGTAGCATACTCACAGATCGTGCACGTGTACCACATGAGCTTTTCCTGTGCATCTTTCAGATTGAGTTACTCTGGTCATGTTGGTTTCAGTAGTTTCTGAAGGGGTTTCTGCAAATAGGGAAATATTAAGTAACTTTTTTTTTTGTTTAGTCTTTGATGAAGCTGATCACCTCACATGAGCAGCAATGCCCAGACTGATCTCCACACTGCCGGTGGCTCTGCAGATGTTCCAAACCTGTGAACCCTCTCATCCCTCATGTGGCTCAACACAGGTTGGTGTGGATCTGGTCTGGAGATGGAGTAAATTCATTTTTTGTCAAGTTAGTTGAGTCACATCTGAGCAGCAGCATGGCATTTCCTTTAAAGGAACAAGCGCCTTTCTCCTATTATAGGATAAAGCCTAGCATGCAGCCAGCAGTTATGTAGCTGGAAAAAGCAAGTAGGCAAGTCAGTGCAAGCAGTTGTCTTAGCTGTAGAACTTCTTGAAAATAAATTCTGAAACACAGTCCAGTGATGCGAAATGGCTTGGTATTAACAATAGTACAGCAAACCACAAGTTTACTGTCACTCATGTCACTTTCACACATGTACATATATTAGAATTTTTTCATATGTTTCAAGATATCTGCAGACATTTAGATGGAAACCGCTACTAAGAATTTTTCATATTTAAGGTTTCTAGGAGTTAAATATGTACTGATTACTAATATTTGTTTTTAAATGCAAGGAACTGGTGCTCTGTCAAGGTGCTTTTGGCTTGCATTATTATGGAAAGTTAACTTTCCTGAACTTGTTTGGCAGCACTTACCTGTCAATCAAAGTCAAGAAACTTCAAAAATTAGGGTTTATATAACATTCAGTCAGTAATTTCTTATCCTGTTGGGGTTTTTTTGTTTGTTTGTTTGGTTGGTTTGGGTTGTTTTTTTTTTTTGTTTGTTTGTTTTGTTTTTTTTGTTTGTTTGTTTGTTTGTTTTTAATTATTACGACGGTTTAGTCTGTGTAATTTAATCTGCTTTAGCCATTGTGACAGGATGCAAGTGTGATACAGCTGGAAACTAAAAGGACAAAAAACAATGGAACAGAGTAACTAGATCCCTTTAAGGTAATGTGTTGAAATTTTGGAATTTCCTTACAGGAAAGTTCAACCTTAATGATATTTTTAAATTACTTTATACATTTTTATGTATGATTAAATACATAACTAGGCTACATGAGTGCAATATGAAAGTTAATGTCATAAAACTGGGCCAAGTTTACCTTGTACGTATATATGGAAATGAACCTTTTATGAACCATTTCTAAAACTCTTTAAAATGTTTATAGTAAATTCAAAGTGTAATGTTTCATTTGTTTGTAGCTAATTTTTCCACTTGGTATTCTCATCTTCCTATTAGACACTGAAGCAAAGACACTGAGTTTCATTTTTGTTTCTATTCAGTTTTACTTCTGTTTGGTAGTACAAAGTAACAGCGTGTTGTGTTTTGATTTACAGTCCTGGAAACAGATGACCTGAGTTTAATTAAAAATCAGAAACGTATTTCAGTTTGAAATAAAATTATAAAAATATGCATCATGCTGATTTTTCAAAAGTGCTAAGAAATAATTGTTCAAACGAGAGTCAGTACAAGACACTTTGCTTTACAATATTTCTGAAAAAGTAAGTTACTGCAGGAAGCTTCTAAGTTTCAATGTTGGTATCAAATGTACACACTGGCTAAACTGTAACATCAAAACATTTTAGGTTAAAAATAAACTATTAAGTAGCAAAATAGCATGGCTAGTTTGCCTTTGAACCTTATGGCCAATTTTAGTTAAAATGAGCAGAAGCAAAGAAGTTTCACAAAGAAGTAAATTTCATTGTCTGGATTCAAAAACATACCCTGCCAGGTACCTGGGCAAACCAGTTAAGAAGCACTTCTTACAGAGAGGTCTGCCCACAGGCCATCACTTGGGTAACACTGCTTTAATTAGTTAATTGTGAGGTCAGACTTTATGTAACTTTTATTAACTAGTAACCGTCACTGTTGCTTTGGAATTACATTTGTACAAACAACACCAAACCTATGTCAGTGGCTCTTCATTTTCTGCTCCTATATTTTTGAACTCCAATCACATTGGTTAGGTCTTTTATTTGTAATTAAAGCAATAAATCAGATTCAGCTGTTATAATTTCCTATTAAAAAAAAAAANAAAAAAAAAAGAAAAAAAAAAAAAAAAAAAAAAGCACCCAGCAACTATTACATTTAAAAGCATTAGTTCCTCATTCTGCATTCTGTGGCGTAATGGAAATAAACCACATACTAGAGCTCTCTGGGAGAGCATTTCAGGAACTAGAAACAGCTTCCACAAACTCCTCTTCTTGGAGGAGGAATGTTTTTAGATAACCAGTTCTGGCAAGTGTTCCCTCACAATGTGGCAAACACACAAAATAAAGCCTGAAAGTTCTGCTTCAGGCACAGGGATATGTCTCACCAGCCACCAAGCTTCCTTGCTTGCCTTCTGTGGGACTATAAAAGACATCACCCAGGCAGTTATATGGGAGGCAGAAACAGTTGTTCACTCAGTTTGATCCTCACAGGTAATTGCTTCAAAACATGTTATTCTCAAGGTGAGTTTCACATGAAGAACTAGACCAATTAGAAGTATTTACCCAATTGCTTGAAAGTTCAAGTAGTTCTCATCCACAGAAATGAAGGAAAGATCTTTTTCATCTTTTTTGCTAAATGCTCTGTCTGGTTCCAAGCCCTTGTTCAACCTGGCATTCCTGTGGCCAGAGGAGCCATGGGAATCACCCCGCAGCCCTGCTGCTGCCTCTGACACAGCTCAATCTTGGGGGGGGGGGGGGAGGTGTGTGCAAACCCCATCCTCTGAGATGTGCTGTGTGAGCCCATTCTTCCTGGTTTTGAATGTCTTCTGCTTCCCCCTGCTACTACATGACTGAGTCAGTGGAGAGCCTAGAGGTGCCAGCAAACCCACCTGGAGGCATTTTAGGTCAGCAGAAATTGTGAAAATGGGGACCCAGTTTGTGTAGAAGAAGTGTTGCAGCAGCCAACAGAAATAAATATTCCTCAGATCTGTGGGTCAGTCAGTGGCAGAGTAAGCAAACTGGAAAGACTGCAATGAAGGCTGCTTTTACTTGGAACCACTGCTTTTCTGCTTACCCCTAAAGGAGAAACTAGTGTATTATGCCACCCACACAGCTTGCCAAGTTCAATATTTGGCTAGCAGCTGCAGTAACACTAGCAGCAGTAGATTGTCATGAGAGCAGTAGGTGAGCTACAGCTATTGAAATCATTAGCATCTGTATTTCTTGGTTTTTTATAGGAGCTAGTGCTGCAAAAGTATTCTGGCAAGGGTTCTGGTTTTTGGTATGGGTTTTTTTTTTTGTTTTGTTTTTGTGTTTGTTTTTTTTTCTTCCCTATAAAATGTTATCGGAATAAAGAACAGAATTTTAAAATAGTTTAAAATATTTTAAATGTAAGGAGGTAGTTGAAACACTATCCCAATTACATTAATTTCTTCCATTGTGTGTTTTTGTATCTCCAAGACTTTTTTCCCCATGTTTACCTTAATTTGTATTCACCACTCTGCTTCTTTGAAAAGCAAGGAGCTAAAAAGTAGTATCTAGTCCCCAGAACTCCTACTCTTAAACGTTGGCTTTGTGTTGGAGACAGTCTTTGTAGTAGCAGTGGTGGACACCTTACATAGTGAAAAGCAGTCAGGGCTTTCACCAGTGGAAGGTTAATGAGAGAAAAAAACCCACAATATTGGTAAGTAAACACAATACGAGTTCCATTTCCTCAAGAGAAGGGCATAAAAGAATACAGTCTTTTAGCTTTGTGAGAGTGGAGCTGTATGTCAAGATTTTCTCGTTCCACCCATAGCCCCTGGACTTTATGAGAACATACCCATTGTCCATTTAGCAGCATGACGCGCTACTGGTTTTAAAACAACCCATACCTTTTAATGCTGATCAGCATGAAACTTTGATTTTGAGTGTTTGTGAGTAGTTTGCTTTCTTACTCCACTTCAAAACTCAGAGGATTCAGCTAGAAGACCGTCACTTTTCCTCCATGTGCCAGATAAGGCTTTCTGATCCTAAAGCAATGTGGGGTTTTTGAGATCTTTGATGTGTTACTCGTGGGGTGAAAACACACTACATCCCCCAGGGCTCTCTAACACTGTAAGGACCAGGAGCTGAAAGCTGACCAAGTAAAGTAAGTACTTGTTTTTAAACCGCGAGTGATTAAACACTAGAACGAATTCAGAGGACTGTGTATTGGAAATACTGTGTCTCTGTTTTCTGGCGAAGTCTGTGGGCCCTTCTGAAAATTGTCATTTCCCTTGAATGAAGAAGAACGTACTAATATACAGGAGGTCAGACTCTGTAATTAGCAACCTCTTTTGGTCCTAAACTCTCTGACTTCAGGATGGCAAGCCTTCAAGGAGGCCTCTGAGATGGAAGAGACGAGGACAATGCTTTGTTTCCACAGAAAGGACTACTAAGCCATATTTAGTTATAAAAACTCCAATGTATCTATTCATTTTTCCATTTTATAAACCTTGGACAAAAGTCCCTGCAGTGAGGCTGGACAAAAGAGCGTCAAGTTGTCTGGGTGAGTGTCCAGGGAGAGGGCCTGCAGAGAAATCCATGTTCATGACAAGGAACAGAGAAGGGAAATGAACAGCAACTCAGAACCCTATGGCAGCGTGATGGGGGCTGTTCTTCCAGCTTGTATGACGGGGGAAAAGCCATGGAGCTAATAGGAGGAGGGAGAACAGATCAGCAGAGAAAGGATGTAACACAAAGGAAATCTTTCTCAAGTAAAACCAGCAGGTTTTAGTCTTTACAAGAATCTAGTGTAGACAAGATAACCCAAACAAATCCTATTAACAAACCAAAGCAGATAAAAGAGCAGAAATAAAGTAGGAGGGTTTGGGCTTGCAGAGCCACAATATTCCTACAACCCACATAAGGTGAGGGAAATGTTTGCACAGACCTGAGAATCTGTGGTTCTTGATATTTTCTATTCCAGCTCCCTGTGGGATATAAGTGAGTCACTTCATTCTTCTCTACCACAGGCACAAAGGCAGTTCTCCAGAATACAAACTTTGGAGCAGAGGATGAAAATCCAGGAAGCCAAGTATTTCATTACATGAATGCTAACAATGCACCTTTATGTATGTATATACCTATGACTGGCAAAAACGCTTCAAGTAGTTCATTAATTAATAACATTGTTCTTGCCTGGGGAAGGCAGAGGCCAGGGGAAATCAATGAGAGATTTTACTGAAATCTGAAAAGGTGTGAAAACAAACGTTTCAGTCAAGTTCTCTCATAGCAGCCCTTTTGTCGAAAGCTGGGCCAGTGAAGAAAACACCATGAACACAAGCATGGTTAAGGTTTTACTCCATGTTTCAGTCATGGAAGATGAGTGAGGATTTTGGTAATTTCCTGTATTTTCCTTACAATGTCTCAACAGCTATTCCGCAATTTCTGACCAAATTGTTCTTTTCTCTGTAAGCTCGCGAGGAGGGAAAAAAATGGTAATAGGATTCTGTAATATCCATCTCCTTGGCTATGAGTAACACCCGCTTCATGAACACTTCTTACCATAAATTTCAAGTCTTAAAAACTGTCTGCTTACCATGTTTGTTTGAATCTGCAAGCTGAAACAGACGTCCATTCTTCATTTGTATGTCGAAACTGAAAATTAAGAAGGAAAACTATCCAGGCAGCTGCCACATTCTTCCTGGGACAAGGCCAGCCTCAGATGGCGTCGCTTTAGATCAACCCTCCTCCCCACTCCCTCCCCCCCATCACTCTTGTTAAGTAAGAAGCTGTTAAGGAGCTGATGCCTTTTGTAATAGCCTTTTCTTTCAAGGTACTCTACTTACTGTGGAAAAAAAGCCAGACCTTTTCAAACAAGCTCTTCAATTTGAATCCATACATCATGGCTTAGAAAATACTAGAACAACTTCTTGACACTATTTCACTGCAAAACTCACTACTGACATTAATAGTGAAGGACGAGGAAACAGTATGTTTATTAACAACCTGACAAACACATTTCCAAATGAAATGGGAAAAACATTTTCTAGATTATCTTACTTAGTCCTGATTTATTGTGGATGTTGTCTTTGAAAGTACTTTACATACATTATTTAAGTCTCAAAACCCAAGGTGAAAATAGTGGATAATACAATTGTGGTGTGAATTAGGAAGTAGGTTTTACACTCATTGCTAAAGAACTTGCTGCAGTAGCGACTCTTTCCCACAAACACATTCTGAATCTCTAGATGTGTTTCTAAATGCATATTTAAACAAATCCCTCAGGAAGCCTTACTGAATCAGGGACCTTATGAATGCTGACACACAAACAAGCCACAAAGAGGCTTTTTCCTCTCTCTCTCTGTTTTTTTTTTTCCTTTGTTGTTTTTGTTTGTTTGTTTGTTTGTTTTGGTGGTTTGTTGGTTTGTTGTTTTTTTGTTTTTTTTTGTTTTTTTTACTCTTCGATAAATTTAAAACCAAAAAGAGAATAAACAATCAAAACTCATGTATCTTCTGATCCAGACGCAGACTGCAGGTGCATAGCGTTTTATACCTAATCAGCATTACATTTCCAGACACGTGGAAGAGAATTGTCTGCTGAGGGATGACCGTTCAGAACTACTGCCTTACCTTACAGAATGTATCGACATTCATCACCAGCTAAAGCAACTCTTTTCTTATCCATGGAGACAGGTTAAGACTGGAAAAAGTGTAAGTGACTTTAAAAGAGCAGAACGGTTGGAGGCGTGAGAAACACCAGCTCACTTGTAAAATGTAAGAGAGGACACAGTCATCAAAGCAAAGGTTAAAAACAAAGTACAAAAGGGTTTATTACAAAATTTTCAAAACAGAGCTGTATCAGGTGCATCTCCAGGATAGATGCACAAATTCTCTCATTATTTTTGGAGGTTTTACACACTTTATCCCAGCCGCTTACATCCCTGTCTCCCCTCTCATTGGTTGAGAATTCAGAACTCACATCCTTCCCCGACTGCTTAACTTGTTTCAGTTTGCACCTCTGTGCCTCTCATGCCCAGATGACATCTGTTAACCACAGTATTCAATAGTACAAAAGTATTTCAGATTTTATCAGAGAAGGCCAGCCCTGAGAATCCGCTATCTCAAGGCAGTTCTCAGGATATATATTTTCTGACCAGGAGAAAGGCATTGACAGCTTTACCAGAGAAAGCCAGTCCTGAGAGTCTGCTATCTCAAGGCAGTTCTCAGGATGTATATTCTGACTACAGGATACAAAGTAGCTGAAGCAAAACTTTAAGCCGGTTTCTCACAGAGGTTAGGAGCAAGGTAGGATGGAACAAGACACCTGTTCTCAAATGGTGTGACTTTCCATATAGCCTGCCCTCGTAAGCCTGTCCCAGTTTGGGATGTCTCACTGACACATAGTGATGGTCACTGGAATCAAGCCC
>VXBW01002079.1:17036-30788 GCA_013400375.1 Thinocorus orbignyianus | reverse complement strand
GCTTAACTTGTTTCAGTTTGCACCTCTGTGCCTCTCATGCCCAGATGACATCTGTTAACCACAGTATTCAATAGTACAAAAGTATTTCAGATTTTATCAGAGAAGGCCAGCCCTGAGAATCCGCTATCTCAAGGCAGTTCTCAGGATATATATTTTCTGACCAGGAGAAAGGCATTGACAGCTTTACCAGAGAAAGCCAGTCCTGAGAGTCTGCTATCTCAAGGCAGTTCTCAGGATGTATATTCTGACTACAGGATACAAAGTAGCTGAAGCAAAACTTTAAGCCGGTTTCTCACAGAGGTTAGGAGCAAGGTAGGATGGAACAAGACACCTGTTCTCAAATGGTGTGACTTTCCATATAGCCTGCCCTCGTAAGCCTGTCCCAGTTTGGGATGTCTCACTGACACATAGTGATGGTCACTGGAATCAAGCCCTTAATCCTACCAGCTCATTTGTAGATAAGCAGTGGGTGCCTCACACGGACCAGTCTCCACAAGGACCTGATAGATTTTCGGGGCGTTACAGGAGTATTGATGTTTGTCGTGTGAACAGCAGAGTAGAGGCTGCTGGGGAAGTGCAATCAAAAAGCTACAAAGCGGAGCAGGGCACGTGTGGACAATCTGGCAGGAATACATCATGAAGGCAGGTGTATGAGGGCAGCAGTGTGTGCAACGGGCCACCCCTCAACAGCTGCACCGTTGCCAGCAGCGGCAGGCTCCTGGCCACTTCACTCCTGTCACCTTCCAGCCACCATTCATTCACCCTGATGTAAAGAGTCGCTTTTGGCGACTTGGGGTTCTATCTTTGATCAATACTGGTTTATATGAAAACATTTTCTCCGTGAGTGTCCTTACTGCTGTCTCCACACACAGTTGTTTCTATACTCTGTGGTACACAGGGAATATAGGTCTGGGCACTCTTCTTGGTGTGTCTATGCAATAACCTCAGTATCCCAGGAGAGAGATCAGCACTCACACCAAACATGTATTGCTACAGATACCCCACCACTCATCCCAACGATCCTGTCTTATAACAATGTCCCAACTTAACTTTATGTAGCACTAGTGCTATTTGGGCATTGTGGTGCCGATGCAGGGCATGACTTACTTTGATTACATATACAATGCTATCACTACAGAGTTCAACCCACACACTCTCTTCCCTGCAGGACTTTCTGCCTTTTTCCCTCTCCCACCAACAACAGGTAATCAGCATTTTTCAGAGCTTGCCAGTGCTGCTCTGAGATCAGACGCAAGGATAACACTACATATCCCACCAAGAATGATCCTTTAAGACAGACCTTACTAAGACCTAAGCAGTAGCCATAAAAGACACCCCTTCCACCTTTTTCTTTTATTTGGATTTGCCCCGACACAGTTGCATGTCTCACTTGATAGCCCCTTGGATCTGGCCTAAATAGAAATGCTTTCATCGTACACAGTAAAACTGTGGAGATGGCCACACAATAGCAAAAAATGAGAAAGAAATTCATAGGCAAAAATATGCCTCTGGAAAGCTGTTACTTTTCTTTGTCTTTTTTCCCTCCTGTTGCTGTCTCAAGAGCCCAATTGAAAAATGGAGAAGCAAACGTCAGAGCTTGCAAGCAGCAGAGCTATGCCTCAGTGGCTTGCAACAGAATCCGTTTGACTCATAGTATCACCTGTGGGGAAGGAGAAAAGGAGAGTATCTATGCTCCGGCAGCCACAATCACCATTTAGAGAACATTACCCAAGACAGCCATGTACTTACTGTTTTGGCTTAGCTAACTCACCTCCTGTCTGCATCCCCAGACAGCTGCGGCACTGGCTTCTAGTCACACACCTTCAGCAAAGTGCACTGCCTTGGACTGAAGCAACTTCACCATCAGCATAATCTCTGCTACTCCAGAAATGTGTCCTTTGTGTGAATTTTCTGATGCAACCGCAGAATGTGCAGTCAAGTTGCCACCACAGCTTAGAAGTGGAAGACGGTTTGTCAATAGATATTACCAAAGTGGAAGTGGGGGCAAGGTAAAGGCACATTTTGCAAATATTTTTCACATCACTGCTGTAGCATGCTGCCTTTCCTGTTAGGCAGGTTTAAAGGAACAGATTCTCCATTTAATGGGGTGTTCCATCCCAAATTATTTTTCTGTACTTTCTTCACTCTCCCCTATGTGTTAAAATCATTGCAATTAAAATGCACACTACAAAATACTTCTGTTAATTAGTCCCTTCCCACACCTTTGCCTCCCTAGGTCTGGCCTAAAGTTTTCTGTAAGCTGGAAGTTTCCCATTACAGCAAAAAGGTATTATCAGAGTTTATTAAGTTAACTAAATGGATAGCTCAAACATTATTCATGTAATCAGTCCAGATTCAAGTTATCTGAGTATTAAATCTGCCACAACAGACTACGATATAAGAGGTATCTCCTAGTAACAAGTGCCCTTACCGTAAAGTCTGCGGGTGCAAAGACAATGAATTATCTTCATCAAAAGCTAATTTCCTCTGTCCAGCTCTAAAATTGAACTGTCTACTGCTTGTGGGATCAGTCCACCAAAACAGGTGTTAATCACTGTTCGTGTGACAAACAAATCGCTTTTATCTGCAGGATCTCCCAATAAGTACTCTTCACAGCACACAGAGGTCCAACAATTTTAAGAAAGCTCTAGCCTGAAACCTTCTCCGGAATTGTTCCCGTTTCTCCAGAGACTGTTCTGGAAAAATGTATACATATACATATATTTTTCTCTGTAAAGGATCAAGCAATTCTGGGTGACAGCAAGTGTTGTGCTGTAAAGCTATGCAATTTGCAGCACGGCGAAGGGTTAGCAGCCTTAACACTGAGGTTTAGTTAAGCATGGGTAATTTTATGACATAACTACTCTTTTGCTAAAGAATCTGCTACCTGGGCAACACATTGCCCTTTCTGTGTTTGGTGCAACTGGAACATTTGGAAAAGCTGCCACAGCTTCAAAGTTCAGAGCTGTAGCAGTTTAAAGATAATAAAGCTTTTCATTTTTGAAGTTGTGACCAATACTTCCAAATTTTCACTTGGGCCAGCTTTGGAAACCTGTGCTGTGCTTTTTTTCTTTATTTAGTGTAACCTTTATATTTTTATTCTAGTGGTTAAGCTCAGCTTGTACACTTTGCATCAGTGGTCCTCTGTATTTAGGGAATTTAACTTGGAAAGTTTCCAGCTTTTCATTGCATAAATGACATAAGGGAGAAGGTATATTGTTCCTTGCCCACAAACTTTTTCCTAATGTACCTTGAAATTTAAAAAATACAGTAAAATAATTTTATGTCCCATTCTACATTTTATTTGGGGTTTCCTTAGCTGAAAAACAAATTTGAGAAAGCTAGTAAATTATAAGAAGGGTTTTGTCCTTCCCCTTCCTCCCACCCTGGCAACTCCTAAAGCTGTTCTTTTGATGTATGGGTTCAAAGCAGCCACTTATCTTTGAAATGGCATCCTTCAGGGATGGGGAAAAGGTTTCAGGGATTTTTTCTTTTTGTGGTTGTATGATTTCTTTTAAAGGGAAATAAAACCTCGCTTCAGAAAAAACACTTTATTTTTCAAAAACAGCAGATTGCAACAAGAACAAGGTACAGTACAAAAATGAGTCACACAGCCTGCGATAGTTAATAAAACACTAATCAAACACCTAACATTTTGTCAAAGTCCTGTTGGGTCGAGTAAACAGTTTTCATATTGCAGAGGTAATCAGTGGCATCAGAGAAAGTTTGTAAGACCATTATAACACAGTCAGTAGTATTTGCTCTCTATATATACCAGCTTTTGACATAATTTATACTTGACTTCAGATTATGCTCAGTGTGCCTGGAATAAAAATAAAACTTCTTTCCTTGTGTCAGGAGTTCAGCACTAACTTCAACAGGTTTGCCAGGAATCTCCCAAAAGTCTTTCCTGGGTAAATATTTATATCCTGGTAGGAACTTTATGAATCTATCAATCTAAGCAGTGCCTGTACACCATTATCCCCTCTTTCAAAAGAAAAATTTTGAAATGCTGCACAAAATTTGGTGGCATAACTGAATATGTATTTTTTAATCCCCCAAAGCCTACAGCTTTTTTGCTGCCTTTCACAACAAATTGTGAACTGTAGCATGTGGCATGCCAAACAAACCTAAAAATAATATATGCGGTAAGTCAAAAACTGTCAAGGAGTTTTCTCCTTCCATGGCCATCTTTGCAGATGAGGCCAAAGCAAGTTAGTGTAGGATGTGATCTCTTCTGCATTACTTTAAGAGAAATTAAGACAGATAATCTTTTCTTTCTGTGAAACTGTAATTTAGTCAATGCAAGCAGGAGTGAAGTGTTCAACAAATTCTATATGCAGGCAATGTATGAACAAAGAGTTGTCATTACACCTTTGCTTTTACTTCCATGCCAACATAGTCTTTGCAATTACCTCAAGAATCTAAGGTTTCTGTTGTGATCATTTGTTTTGCACTGCAAAGCTTGTTTAGTCAATCTTGTTTCTGTCTCTATCTAAACCTTTCAGAAAAATCTAAAGTGAAGTCCACAGATACACAAAACCAGAGCACCCACTGCACTGGGCCTTGAGGGTACAGGCATATAAGAGGTACTTGTGTCCCTTGCAGTGGAATACAGTGCAGAGTCCCAAGCCAGCTGAGGCTCCAACCAGCCCTTCCCTGCAACACAGAACACTGGCATGGCTTAAATCTAAACAGCATAAAGTCAGCTCTATTGTTTACACGCAGCTAGCTTGGGTACCTCTGCACTGGAAGCATCTGGTTTTTCCCCATGCCAGAATAAGCACAGGGAAAGGCAGGTATTATCAGATCTTTGCAGCGTTTTCTGCTACCCCACTTCATGAAGTCTGCAGGTGTTTCTTATCTTATAGTTTTGCTAAGGTTGGAAAATCCAGTGCCAACACAGGTCATTAAGACTTTCTCCCCGCCCACGTGCTCTTCCTCAGGGGTCTTTGTTTCAATTTTAAACATGATCTGGAAGAAGCTTCTCAGGTGTCGGAGAAACTCAATTCTGGGGAGAGAAAACAACAGAGTTTAAGAAACAAAACAGAGGGCCCATTAGCAATATGCACTAACACTATGCAATGACAACAATGAACAGGACACGAAAATACTGCTTAGTACAGAGGAGCAAGACTGCAGGCTTCCAACAGCCTTTTCGCTTTTTGTGTTGTAGAAGTGGCTAGTGACCCCTGCTGAAATCAATGCGCACTCTGTACAAGCTGAGAGAGGAGCAATGCCTGGTTTTCAGACAAAAAAAGTATGTTCCCGTCATCATTTTAGAATAAGGCACAAAGAGACTGAACATCTACAGCACTCCTAAATACACAGACTGGAGGGTGACCAACAGGAAAAACTACTGAAAAGTATAAAAAAAAAAAAAAAAGAAAAAGAAAACCCCCCAAAATAGCCAGGAAAGCATCCTTGCTGGCACCCCTAAAACAATGGACAAGAAATTACACCAAAAGGCTACAAATATAAAATTGGTAATTGCTCCTGACAGAAGTCTGGTTTCTTCCAGTCATGAGCACAAGCAAGTCTGCAGTCTTGAACTAAGGCATAATCTCCTGCAGCAATTGGTATGTGCCCTTCTTAGGTTAAGTTTAACCTTTGAAGAAAGGGAATGTGCACAACCAGTCCCCACGTTTGGCTGGCAGTCTGAAAAAGCCCCGGCTCTGCATGCTGAGAGCATAATCACAAGATTACCACACTTGATCACTACATCAAATTAAGAGAAAGTACCCACAAAATGGGAAGCAGGAGACCTAAAGGATAGGACAGTCCCCATTGCAACATGATGGGGCCTCTGAAAGCCTCCTGGCAGCTCCTATTCCTAGAAAATGTGAATAAGCACAGTGAGAGCTGCAGGAGCAAAAGCTGCCTTATTCACTTCAGCTGGGCATGCTGCTGCTCCTGCACTTAGGTACCTGTGGAGAGAGGAGGGAAACAGCAGGAACCAGACAGAGTCTGCTGTCACTTACACTGGTCTATGCTTAGCAAGATTTGAGTTATCTCTGGGCCAGTCAGCTGAACACCTCTGCAAGGTGAATGTGGGCACATGGCTCCTCAAGCTATGTACCCCTTTCTACCTCACCTTCCTGGGCTGGCAACGGGCCTCAGTACAGACGCCAGCTCTCTCATCTCTCAAATGGACACACACTTTAAAGAAAGAACTGAAACATACCTCTTCTTCCTTGCCTGCCCAACTGCAAGGTTTCTGGTTGCTGCTATAATAGGTCAATGGGCATGAGCTGGCACAAATGGCTCAGTAAAGCTGACAGACAACAAGCTCTGTACCAGCCTCCTCCTTAGCTGGGTCTTCTCCCAGAGCTCTGGCAGTATGACAAGAAAGCAGCCAAGCCCAAAACAGCAGGAGCAGCACGTTGGACTGCAAGGAGGGCACAGAATAAACCGTGCAAATGCCAAAGGTAGCGTGGAGCCAGAGGCTTGGGGAAAAAATCCTAAAGCCGATCAGCAAACTGTACAAATTATTGGTAAGATCAGTTCAGTTTGTATCTCTTTTTGCATGTACATGGACTACCATGCTTCTCTACGTCTTCTCCCCTTTGAATAACGGCAGAGTGAGAAAAAGCCAGAGGGCTTTGCCACAGTCCCCATTTACGTGGGAAAGGCTTTCAGGAGTGGGAGCGAAGGGGAGGCTTCTTGGGCAGAACCAATGCCAGCTCTGGCTTGCAGCAGTAGAAGCACAAGTGGCAAAAGCCCTGGAAATAAAGGCAAAAAGAGGGGGGAAAGGCAGAGGTATGTGACAGAAGTGCAGCACAAAGCAGTTCTGTATTAGCCTGTGGCTGACAGAAGTTGCACGTAGGAAGGTTTGCGCCTCTAACAATAGTGGAGGGCTGCACTTAAACATCCACTTATAGGCTGGAGAACTGAGAGAAGGGGCGAGAAGTACAGAGAAGTTCTATTCTGATGGAAATTTAGACTGTGTGCTCATGCAAGAACAAGGCAGAGCTGAACACTTTTCCTTAGGCCCAGCTACAGCTAGCTATATGAGCCACACAGGAGGTTTTCTGGCCCCAGGGCCAGCTGCTTTCAAGTAAAAAAACATTGTATTACCAAGGGAAAAAAAAATAATTAAAAAGACTCTTTGTCTAAGTTCTATCTTTTCCCAGAAGCCTGCTAAGCAACACCAAAAGGTACACCACCACCTCACACATCTCAGCTCACTGTCAGGGCAAAGCGACCAACTCACAGATCAGTGCAAGAGAAGACCTGCACCCCAGCAACGCCTTCTCAGTTCAGCTACCCTGAGAACAGCACAGGACACAGGCCGGCAGCACCAGCAGCCCTGGTAATGCTGCCCAGTTGCCCCTCTGGTGACAGCTAGTCCCAACCTGCAGCTGCTGCTGGCTGCTACCATTCTCCTTCACCTATCCCTGGCTCCTGCCAGCTCACCCACAGGCAGGCTGGCCTGTGCTGCAAGACTGATGTCTTGCAAGATCTTGCTCTTTTGATGCAAGAGAGGCAGCAACATAGCCAGCACCCTGCATCTGATTTTAAACTCAGGCTTGACAGAGAGGGCTTTCTTCTGTGAAATAAGGACCATAAGACAAGAGGAGGGAATCCAGATAGCCATAGGTGGTCTTTTGGGGACTGGTGTCACCAGTGCCACTCAGGATAGCCCTGCTCATGGTGTTGCTCTCCCCATACCATTAGCAGGGGCAAAGGATGTCTCCCATGGAAAAAACATAAATTTGGGAGACACGGCCTCATTATGACAGACGTATTTCAAAGCACCATGTCCCCTCACAGTGCTCTCACCTACCAGCTGAACTGTCACATTCATGCTACATTGTGCTAGACAGGGAAGCCAATCTAGCATAACATGGCTTATAAATAGCTTCAGATTCTGCAGGGTGAAAGTGTTAAATGCAGAGATGTCACAGCCCCAAGAGAGAAAAAGGACAATGAAGTGGAACATGACAGTTCTGCAATTTCAATAGCCTGTGCACCTGATGATCTGCTCAGGAGCCCAGTTTCCCAGCCCTTAGTGGGGGCAGAGGGGTGCTTCAGACACAGCTGAGCTGCCTGATCTCTGAATAGATCCTCATAGGACTGGTGAGTCACAGATTCCCACAGAATCACAGATTTTATGATCTCACACTGCTTCAAAATGTCTACTCCTGACCTTTATCCCAACCGCGCACTCCTACTTTTCAAGAAGTGTCAATCTACCCCTTTGAAATCACCCTGCTTACAAAATAAATTAGCGTGCTTCTATGATTTTTCATAACCTCGAAAAAAACAACAAAACAAAACAAAAAACCCCAGACCAAACCCCAGACTGGACAATGACAAGTGATCAGTTCGTTTCACATACCTAACTGTACACTTCAAACACTGGTATCTGCCTTTTTTAAGCCTTTTGCATGGATACTTACTTTATAGGGGATAAAGCTTTTTTTTTTCTTTAGCTTTGTGCAATTGAAAGCTTCCCTGTCTTTCCCTCAAAAATCTGATGAATGTTGTTTCCAAGATATCAGGGGTTAAGAATAGCAGTTAGGCAATTTCTAGCTCTCATGTGATGGCACCACCATTCTTCAGTTATCACAGTACTGTACCTTTCACGTATACAGCACCGGTACCATGATAACCGAAAAAGGACAGTTCATATTCTTATTATTTGATGCCATTATCAGATAAACAACCCTCCCTCCATCCGATTAAAGGAAAACTGCGTAGTCTCTAGGCTTAACTGTGATCTAGTCAATCACCTGTCAATCTGACAGAATAAATGAAAATTTTGGTACTAGATGCCCTCACCCTAACCTATGTGTTTCAACTAGCAATGTAAGAAAATCAGTCTTTTTCTATCCTCTAAACCACTACTAGCCACAGACAAAGCTTTAATAAATATTGAGACTGACGGACCAGATAGAAGTCTGCTGCCTGACAGGGCCAAAGCTTTGGGACTGCACTTAGCTCCATGAATAGAACTCTTACACTGTTGCCTACGGACAACTGTAGCTTTAGCATTTGGCTAGCCATTTGAAACATGCTATTTAATGTCACAGCCGCAGAGAGATCACTAGGAAAACACAGTAGTGTGTGCCAGGCAACAAAAAGCAAACTGATGTACGGATACAATCCAAGATCAAGAACCAACAATAAACCCCATCCCTGCAATACTCTGAACCGGTAATACTACAGAACAGGAAGGGAATAATCTCCTAATGTGTAGAAATAAACACTAGGTAACATACACTACCTGTCTCATTTTGAAGATGGGTACAAGTTGTTCTATTCATAGCCACAGACAAAGCCTTCCATACATAAAAAACAGCTGTGCAATAAAACTAGTGAATTAAACAAGACTGGGTAATAAACTGAATGAAACAACTTACGTATATGGAGACAGAGGTCCTAACAGGACTTTGGAAACATCCCGTTGTCCAAGGGTCATGAGGAGCAGAGCAAGGCTCTGATTTGTTGAATCTACACAGCCTCCCTGCAAACCAAAATGTTTTAATAATTAATCTCCGTACAAACCGGAAATTGGGATTGGAGGAGAGTAATGAAGGAGAAAGATACACTTAAAAGGCTGAATCACCACTTACAATTTTCAAGGCCAAAAAGATAAAAATCTAGATTTTGTAACAACAACAGATTAATTTCATGTGGCAGGCTGGGAAAGGAATAGAACTAAAACAAAACCCAGTTACAAGGTCACATTAAAGATCCCTCTCATCTCTCTCAACCTGTTCTCTTCTAATGTCACTGAATGTAAGCACTGAAGAATTTCTCTGCAGTAAACTGAAAATAGGTATTAATTGTAGTTCATGGGCATTTGAAGATACCACAAATTGCAGCACTTCATGATAATTGTAAAGCTACATTCACACAAATAGTTAACAGGTGCAAAATAATAAGTTAAAAGTTGTTTCATATATATCCACCCACGGCCTTGCTGCTAACTTTTGTGGTTAACGGTAAAGTACCTTTTTGCCCATATGTAAATGGGAGTATTTTTTAATTGCTGTGATGTAAAAGAACCATGCATAAAATTATGCAGCA
The DNA here is from genome assembly GCA_013400375.1 of Thinocorus orbignyianus. Classification (NCBI taxonomy): domain Eukaryota; kingdom Metazoa; phylum Chordata; class Aves; order Ciconiiformes; family Thinocoridae; genus Thinocorus; species Thinocorus orbignyianus. The sequence continues at coordinate 20,753 of VXBW01002079.1, read as the reverse complement.
CTACACATACTACAGTCAAATATGTACAAGAGTAAGTCATTCATGCATGGTAAATCGTTCTGTGTGTGAAACTATGTTAACTATGACGCATATGTAAGTTAGAATTGGAAGGCCTTCTTTATTTACAAAGCTTGAATGTAAACTAAAAGGGATTCTTTCAGTCAAGACTGCTGTAGTGAGAATTTACCAACTACTACTATACAAACACATACAAAACAGAAAAGTATCTGGCATAACATTATTTCAGACTGTCTTCATATTCATCCTGATCCACAGCCACATGAAATCTGTGAGCAGTCTTCTGCTGGGTTGAGCCTAATGCTCTCTGGGGAGAGCAAAACCAAAAATTCATCCTTTTAAAAACAAATTCTCTAATGACAAACTCACAGTTACTTTTGAGTAATCTGTCATTATTGTAAGAGATACTACTATCCAAAAAGGCAAGGGAGGGGCAAAATAAATTTTGGACTACAGAGACTAAGAAAACACAATAATGTGACAACCTCAGCACATTTACTAAGTGAGAGGGCAGAAAGGAGGACCTTTCCAAGGAAAGTTACTGAAGGTTTAATTCTCAAGGTGGTCTTGTTTCTGTGTGACAAGTCTCAGTTCCGTTCTTCTGAAAAAAGCCTCTGGACTTCACGCAACTAGTGTTACACCGCAATGAAGAGAACATCTTTATGATGTTCACTACCATGAGCGAACTCCTGGCAACATGCTGTTACAGCAGTCCTCGGCCTTTTAACGGCATGAACCCGCCACAACAAAGTGAAGCTCATGCATTAAACCTAATGCCCACTGCGGGACTGATAAAAACTGCCCTGTCTTGAGCAAAAAGGAACCTGCAGAATTTGGTGGTGTGATCCTAGCCACCTCTCGCCAGCTGTATTTGCCAATCTGAAACACGTACAAGCAGCAGATGAAAGTTCAATAGCAAGTATTCCTGACACAGGGCTTTCTGTACCTGCAGTTTGGTTCACAGTTCTTTGTCACTCGGACGAAAACTTTGTATTTTCTGAGCTTGTTTGTGTCTTCCTAAAGCTGAAAACATTTTTTCTTTTCTTCTTTTTTTTTTCTTTTTTTTTTTCTTAATGACCAAATTTATACAAAAGCTTCAATCAGCATGGAGCCAGCCGTATCCTAAACAATACAGCCAAACATGATGCATCCAGCTCATCCCAACTGCTTACATAAACTCTCCAGCTGCAGTGAGTCAGTCGTCCCCACTATTGTTGTGCATGAGCAATGCGCTGTTGTGCCCATTCCCACACAGGCAGTTGTCAGAAGGGAAATCAAGTGATTTGCCTGTAGTCTAATGATGACAGAACAGCAGCCTGTGCCAAATGAAGGACATGTCGCTCCCCAAAAAGCCCACTTTTTTCTCTCAGTCCACCTGCCACCTACTCAGGAGTCCAAAATGAAAAACAACCCTCCCATGAGAAACAGGATAGGCAAAGTCAGACCCGAACAAACTGACATTTGTTATAAAATAGCTGGCACTCTTTACCAACCTAGGGTACAGCTTCTAGCCTGTATTAATTTAGTTTATGGCAGTTTCTCCATTATTGTTTCCGTTGACAACAGAACCAGATCCAGCTAGATATGACAATTAGAGACACCAATAACTTAAAGGCCTGTCCATTTTGGAATGCTGTTACACAAATACCACAGCCGACACGCACATACAAGTATAACAACTCTGGGTATTAGACAACAGTGTTTCGAAGATGAATTACTCTTCTGAGCTTGACCTCATCTTTGACTCAGGCTTGTTTATATTTTGGCATACATACAATTTTCTCCCTTACCTGCATGGTACATACATGCGTGACTCAGTAATTTGTTATGTGAAGTGCAGAGGGTTATTTTGCTTTTTTTAGAAGAACAGAGCAGAGCCTTGTCACACTGAAGTAAGGACATCTTGAAAATTAAGCCTTTAGAGAAACGTTTCACTCATGTTAGCTCCAGTGAAATAAAACAGCTTCACCCCTACTGCCCCCTCAAGCAACCCTAACAGCTTGACCCTTCCTCATTTAAGAGCTCAGACTTAAATACATATTGCAACCTCCTCTATTTCTCATGATGAACAAGGAATATAAACACTGAATTCTTTTTTAGTTTTTCCAGTCCTTTCCATTCTACCGGCTGTATGCTATATAAAGCTCCCGTAACCGATGCCTTTCAAAGATGAGGAAAACTCTTACTGGCCTTCTACAATTAAGTTAGGTGCACCTTTCCACCAACAAATGCATATAAAAAAGCTACGCTGAATCTAAGAACCATATGCTCTCTTTCACTTCTTTTTGAAGGCTGAGTGAAAGGGACCATTTAGCACTTAACATAGCAAGACTCAAACCCTTACATTTACCAGGCAGCAGAGTTCACAGGACAGCAAGTGTTAAACAAACACTTTAAGAGACATCCCTAGACCCCTTTAAACACTAATGAACTCCAGCAGATTTGTGGGTGACCCTGACCACTAAAACATATCTATAGAGAATTATCTCAAGCGCCCTCAGGATGCTCTTTTCTGGTCAATCCTCCTGCGACTCCTGCAGCACAGTACCTACTGGCAAAGACACAGACGGAGAAAAAATCTCAATAAAGAAAGGATCTAAACACAGGGACACAAATTCTCCCTTGAGCCCTGTATTCAGCGAGTAGCTGGTGTAATGAGAGAGAGGCTTAAAAAGTGCCTGTTCAGAGCGATGTATTCTTGCCTCGTGCACAGATTTCCCAAATCTTTACTGTTATCATAGTATCTTTGCCTAGATGTCTTATAGAGGCAAAGAAACTTACTAGGCAACACTAGCTCAAAAAAAAAAAAGGCAAAAAACCACCCAATGCCCCCTCAAAAAACAGGGGAAAACCACTACCCAGGAATTTGGATAGACAGGCTGTGTGAGCATGCATGCCGTACATAAATTCAAGTGTGTATTCTGAAAACTACAGAATGAACTCCATGGTACTGCCTACTAAAAGAGGGGAATGAAGGAACACTGAGTAAAGCCTGAGTATGCCAGTGGATAAGCAACACAATAGCTAAAAAAGCTAACAAACAAGAACTTTCCCACTATGAGCTGCTGCAGTTGAGGACCACAAGCAGTCTGTACAATGCCCAGCACTTGTCGATCACTTTTGGATTGAAGCAGCCCACACGAAAAAAACATTCCATGAGCACCAGGGGTACCACAGCAGTCCACAGCAACCTCATTCACTCAAGAGTTTCAGTGTCTTTGAAGATCAGACATCGTGGCCTATGACTTTACCATTCAAAGACTTGCCTGACTTGCTTCCTCCTCATATGATTTTTTTTTCTGTTGTCCTGAGATCTTCACTATCCTAGTATTTTGCAGAATTTGACTCATCACGTTCAAATGGCTGCAAGTACACTAAAGCAGGAAATTACCTGGTTCAGACCTTTCCAACTTTCTTTATTCTGGAAGTTCTCTGACATCTGACTCTGAAGAAAGAATAATATCCGGACAAATTTCCTTACTAGTTTCAATCTCTCAAGCACTGGATGGTTTTCAAAGGAAAAAAAACAAACCTATTGCTGCTGATAAAATTATGTGGAAATTGGACTTTTGATACATCTGATCATTTGACTGCCTGAAGATGTTTTCAAAGAGGTTTACACAAAGCTACAGATGTACCAAAGTTTAGTGCTTAGATTTTTTTGGAGGGGGGGCAGGGGGGGGGGGATGCAGGGGAAGA
>VXBW01002079.1:1788-17007 GCA_013400375.1 Thinocorus orbignyianus | reverse complement strand
ACAATTCATTGTTAGAGTAAAAATAGCTACCTGTCACTAGTTGTGACTGCATTCTTCAGACACGATGGATTTTCAAATACCAGAGGTCTGGACTCTGCCCAGGAAGAATATTTGTTTGTGGTGTTTCTATGAGATTAGAACCCTGGGCTAGAAAGGGAAAATCCTCTAGCAACACAGTACATATACTGAATAAACAAAAAAATTCAATGGAAGACTGGAACAAGTGGACAAGTTGGTAATTCAGATAGATGATGGGTTTGCAACAGGGAAAGGAAAAGGAAATGTGGGCACAGATGAACAATCTACTACAGGCATGGATATGATTTATGAGATTATAGGGTATTTTTATAATTGACCGCATTACATAATACAGAACCTCATTAATGGCATTTTTAATACTTTGCAAAGTCCTAACAAATTATTCCAGTTCAGAGCAATTATGTATTTTAAAACAGTGAGTACAATTTGTAGATGACTGCCTCCCAAAGGCCAAATGTGTTTTGTCAATACTAAAAGCTACTCATTTTAACATTTGTGGAGATGCACAATAAAAGCAAGTACGATCTTTATTAAATCAGAAACTCACTGTGATGATAATTGCCATATCATTTGTGAAAGCTGGTCATCCATTAAAAGTTTCACCACAAATGGAAAATATTTTAATACATAAAAATCTTACACTGCAGAAAACTGTAGTACACCTGTTTCCTGTGCAAGCACTGTCCTAGCCCCCTTCCAACAATGCATGCAGCCAATGCCTCATGTAATCAACCAGCTCACAGCTACCACCATCACCATAAAGGAGTCATTGAGGTTAGTTGCTCTTTTTTTTTTTCCCTTTATGTTCTCCTCCTCATAACACATCATTCCAACCACTAGGTTGTAAAGCATTGATTCTATTATTCCTCCAACTAATTACTAAAATAACCCAAAGAAACGTCCAGCCAACATGAAGCCAACTGAACTCTGCTGCAGACAGAAAGCAAATAAAGAAGTCTGCCACTACTATGATTCATAGTAACATCTCTGCGACACGGGAAATAACATGGTCCAGTGTGTCATTACACTGTTAACAGAGCCATTGAAAACCACTCCTTATCTGGATGAAGACACCAGCAGCATCAGATCATTCTTCTGTTTGGATCTGAGCCTGTCTTAGGCTACCTCCGACACCACGTCTTCCTTTACCGTGTTCTTCCCCTACAGCTACACACACACTAAACATAGTGGCTATACACACTAAACACTTACCCTGTAGACCTCCTCCAGCAACAGCTTAGCACAATTCTGGCCAAGTTCCTCAGGAAGCACAGTCGATCCCTGGCCCTGGGGGTTTGAGGCCAGTTCAGCACTGAGAATCGTGCCATTGACGGTTTCTGCAGAGAGGCACATGCCAAAACCTGGTGATCTGAAAGAAAGGGAAAAGGTGCATTTGATTTAAGGACAAAAATAGACTGTGAGCCAAGAACTATCCCCTACTCCCAGACAGCCTCCTCTTCAAGTCACAAACAGCTCCTCTCATAGGACAACACTGGGAATCTGGAATTGCTGAGAAATTTCTTGTTCTATATGTTTAATTCACCCTGGAAAAAACATTTATTTATTTAAAAAATTATTTTATTTATAAAAAACAGTGTTTATACGTTAAATCCAGTACCACCTGCCCCACACCCACTGTGCTGGCTATTCCTGGCAAAAACTCTTTAAAAAGAAAAAACAGGAAGGAAAAAAAGTAAATAAAACATCCAGGCCTCAGAAATATCCTTCTGCATTAAAAAAATAATGTCCTTCACATTTATTTAATCCATATTTGACGAACATTTCAAAGGTACCTGGAGTTTCTTCTTTGCAAAATTCAAAACCCAAACTAACTTTCTTTATGGATCAAGTTCTTTCCCTGGAAGCTTCAATATCTAGCAAGATTAGACCACAGCCATCACACCAAGCAAGAAAATTTAAAAAGTTTGATCTATGTTATTTGTATTTCCAATCATTTTGTTTCACCTTCAAATCATACCATCAATACCATTCAAATCACTAAAACTGTGTAAGAATTCTAAAGAGAGGATTTGAAGACAAAAACAAAAGAAGATCTCAGGCTCCTGCAATATGCTATTGCGAGAGTAAACAAACATTTTTGCTACAAGAAAGTCACAGATGGCTGAGTATAGCTTGCTGAGAAATCAGAAAGTTATAACGAAGGGGAAAAAAAAAGTCACAAGATCCTCTTATTTATATGGTCTGGAAAGGCAAAAAGAGCCAACCCTCCAAAATAAGGTTAACTTCCCACAGTTCTGGACTCCTGGTGCCTCCACCACCCAAACTTTTAAATTAAAATAGTGCCACTGACCCAAAACATCATCAGGAACAACATCAGCATCAACAAACCACAAAAATCAACCCCCAAACATCAACATATACAAACACTCCCAGTGCCAGAAAGACATTACCTCCAAAGGCATTTCATTAGGGTGGGAATGAAAAGATATCAGTGGTTCCCACTCATATTCCCACCCCAACTGCCTGCACTTGCTGAGCAACACAGAAGGTATGCTAAAGCTGTTTCTCTTCCCCTTTCCTTCCTCTGAAGGAGGGACAGAGATCTAGACAGCACAACAAGAACCGTGTCAAAGATGCTATATTTTGGACAAGTATCCTTTAACAACTATACCCACTGGCAGATTTGTTAAGTATTCAGTGGCACATGGCAATCTGCCTAAATAAAATGAAAATCACCCAGTGCCTCAGATGCATGCAGCAGACAGTATTAGGAAGCATCTGCATGGGCTTTTTGCTACAAATGCTCAAACCAGAACTGGGAAGTTTCTCTTTGGAGAGACATTATAGGTGGCATGCTCAAGTAATGTATTCCCTGAAACCTTCTGCACAGTGGAAGGTATCTATTTCAACTCTTCATATTCCGAAATCAGGACTTGGTTTTCACCGAGCACAGATGAGCTAGTCTGAACTAGGGCTGAACTAGTCCTTGGTGGTCTTACTCATCACCAGAGGCAGCACTGGAAAGGAGGCAGGTATCTTTCCTTTTTTCTTTTGCCAAGACACACACACAAGTACCAGGAACCAGGTAACAAAAAACAGCTTTCCCAAAGTGGCACAACTTTAGCATTGGGTATATTGCAATTGTACTTATGTACGTAAGTACTGGCACCGTACTTGTGCTGAACGTGACAGCACTGCAGCATCAGAAAGCTACATGCAGCAGCAAGGGCTTCAGGTCCTCTTCCCATGCTGTTACTGATCCCTCTGCATGGGCTGCCCATGTACATGTAATACTGCTGCCCCAATTCATTTGGCTTTTCCACTTTATAGACAGATCATCTCTCAGAAAAGTTTTCATAATTCTCATCACCACTAACAGTCTGGAGGCACAATATTTACTAACTGGGGATGTTTAATATGATGAAGGATTGGAAAAGAGAAAAAAGCACTTAAAAGTGAGTCAATGCTTTTTAGATTTGTAAACTTGAGAACTGAAGAAGTTTCCTTTCCAGTAATAACAGCAAAAGAAAACGTGCAACCTCAACCTCAATGAAAAGTGACAAGATGACAACACAGCTGACAGGTATCTGTAAAATTGTCAGAATCCCATCCAACAATTTTACGTTTTGCTGGCAAACAGTATCTGTCTAAGTACAGAAAATTAATGTTTTCCAGTCCTCACTAATCAAAGCACACTCTTTCAGCTATTTATGTAAGAGTGACAACCTATACAGCTCAAATACTTTCTAAAACAGTTTGGTTCCATCCTTAATACTACCATTGCCATCAAAATGTGCACAGTCAACTTTGCACGTTAGTTTTCACAACATACCATGGCACCTCTGATCTTAATCTCACTTCAAAGCACCAGGCTTAAACCTGAAGTGTGCTGAAGTTGCCTTTAGTGGCAGTAATGAAGTATTACATTCCTTGTTTCAGAAAACACATCACTTCTATCCCTGTTCCACAAGTAAAAACAAATATATGTAGTGATTCATTCCTCCCCCTGCACCCCACAAGTTGAAATATTTACTTCAAGTCAGCAAAATAGAAAATTCAGTAAAATCACATCTTACAATATCCTAGCAGATGAACAAATGCAGAATTACATTTCTATTCCCCGTGAATACTGCATACTCACTTTCCAGAGCTGACCCCCTTCATGTGATCTGTGTAGATATAAATGTCTGGGAGGAATTTATTCAGGATGCTCCTTGCAGATTCCACCATTCTGTTCGCCATCTGTGGTGACACTCTGACAGAGTATCTACATTTCCAAGCTAAGGAATTCATTGTGGTCACAAAAGAAATTTAAACCACAGATGGACAAAAGTGGCTGAGAGGTCCCAATGCATTATTTTGGACAATGTGGTTTTGTCCTATACACGCATTCATGAACACCGGTCATTTTCATGTGCTTAGGGAAGCACATGAGCATAAAGCTCCTTCTACAGTCTTTTCATTCGTACACCTTGAAACGAAGTACACAGAACACGTGCAGAAGAATAGCCTGTGACAACTAGGTAAATTTCTTTCTTAAAAATGCCCTTCAATAATTTTAAGTTGCTGTTCTATCATCCTGTGCTTTCTTATGATGGCAGAAGCCCTGTGTGCTCTGCTCCTCATACACTATTAAAAGAAGGTGATGGGTGAAGTTTCTCTTAACCAACAAGAAATCCTACCTTTCTATTTCTATCAGAGAGAAACCGGGCAGACAATGTCAAAGACAAATGTGGTACCAAAAGAAAAAAAAATTAAAAGGCTAAAAAAAATAAATAATTTTTGCACTCTCCAACTATTTTGCCTTTTTCTTTGAAAAGATTTGAAATAGTGCCGTTCAGTTTTGAATGTATTTACTTGTCTACTGATGCTTTTTGAACAGTAATATTCTGAACACAGCAGTTTTGAGACACAATCCTGAAATCTAATAGTGCTATCCCTCTGTGTAAGGTTACTCTGTGCCATCTCGATACATGCTCAGCAACATGTATGTATTTCTGTGACTTCAAGTTGGGAGATTTTTGTTTTTAATGGTAAACTCTTTTAAAAGAAGGAAAAAAATAAATAAAGAAAAAAAGGATACGCAGTTCCTCTGATGCGTTTGACTTTGCCAGGGTCTGTGAACTGAATAGGCTGCAGGACCTTTCTCACTGGGCAAGAAAACACTATCTCTCCTCCCCCTTTAGGAGGCATTCCTCTCCGGTTGATCTAGAAACAACAATGGAGGAAAAAAAGCAGGTAAGTAAAGAGCACAAAGAATATACTTACACAGTCAAAAATGACAGCTTTTATTTCACATATAATAAAATGTTATCAGTATGGGGATTATATGAACATAGACAAGAAAAAGACTTCCTAAAGAGAGAAATGGATTTTGCACAAAATGTATAAGCAAAAATTGATTTATTTTTTCCTCTTCTCTCTCAAGTACAGTAGGGCATGACTTCTCAATGGGAAAACCAAACAAACAAACCCCCAACACCTTTATCAGAAAGGCAACCTTAGCTGACAACTGCTCTCTAATACCAAATCTGTACCTCACTGCTGCAGAAAGTTTAGGACTTTTTGATGTTTTGTACGTATATGGGGAACCAGAATGAACTCATTCCCACCACTCCAGCCAACGTCCACAAGGATGAGGGTGAGACACAGGCCCATGGGTGGGTCTGGCTGGAGTAGCCCATGGCCAGGCAGGTCAGGGCTTCATGCAGCTGGGGACTGGGTCTGCCATGGGGTCACTGGAGCAGGGGCTGACAGTCCCAAGAGGATGACATGGAGTCCTGGGCCACAGGCAGGGTTATGGGGAAACACCTTGGGGGAGCTTGGCAGAGCAAGCAAAGATGAGTAATGCAGATAGGCTGCAGTTTCTTTCTAATTTAAAATATGTGAAGGCTCTTTCTGCAACCTCACCCCCCTCCCCCCTATTCTACCTCCAGATTTATTGGCCTGTGAAGAGCGTAGTCTTTAAAGAAAAGTTTCTTTCCCGTATTTTCAAAACTGGAAGCAAATCTTGATCACCCAAACACAGAGACAGCTTCTCTATTGGTGAAGGAGACAAAAGATACTACCATTACTCCCTAGTCCTAAGCATGGGGCAGGAAGACCAAGCAGAAGGAACAAAGAAATGAAATGAAATGAAGAGGAACAAAACAAAACAGCTTGCAAAGATCTTGCAGACAAAGAAAAGTCACTACTTTCTCCTTACCCTCTCTACTCATAACCTTTGCATCTCTCTTCTACCATATCTTCAATCATTCTGTGGCTGGTATGCCAATTAAAACATGCCAAGAACAAAAGGCAATTTTAGAAATGTGTTCCTTTACAAAGTAACAAATTTTCTTACCTTGATTTCCAGGCTTTCACCATCAATTCCAAACTTCTTCAGTAGGGGGAGAGCTGTAGCTTTGAGGAGATCAACCTACAGAACACAGAATCAAAAAAGGAAACTCTTCATTAGAAGTTACAGAAGTCAGCAATATAAAAAACATTACATTATGAAGTGCCTAACAAAGACAAGGCTTCTCCATACTAGGTATTCTACAGGAAGACACAGGAATGCATCATAGAGAGCTCCAGTTACTCTCAAGACTATGCTAGTATCTCATTACTCAAAAAAAATGCTAGAAAAGGTTACTGTGAGATGGAATTTCCTAATCTGGATTTCTTTCTCAACCTGATTTTTATTTCTATTACAGTTCTGCTAAAACAGCTCTCTTTTTTCTCTGAACACAGATATTGAAAAGATTATATTCTTCCGTCATTGCTAAAAAATTGCTACAGCTAAATAAATGATGACTGCAAGAACCTTCGCATTTTGCAGCAGGCAGGATTTGGCAGGAAGAACCTCATGTTTTTGTCATGAACTTCTTTTCATCTGCTTCTGAGAAACTTCTAGGTAATGCGTTGAAATACTTAGAAAAATCTGAAGTGGGTGAGACATCATCCACTTGAACCAGATGCTTGCCAGATCCAGGTCTGTGCAGAATTTTTTTTGCCATTGCCCCTCCTAATTGTTTACAAAAGCAATGGTGATCTTCTTCCCTCTGCTGAAACTTCAGTAGCATTGCTGAAGATGACAAAAATGATTTAGCAGAGCAACAGCACTGCAAGTTACTCAAGACAAGCAACTTGTGAGAGATAGGACCAAGACAGCACGACTGAAGAGGAACTAAATCCAGGTGCAAAGAAAAAGCACCCTCCTTCCCACACTTTCAGCCAGAATTCACAGTTTCATTCTCTCTGTTGCAGAGACTGAAAGCTACTGACAAAGAAGTAGCACAAACCTCACCGACAAAGCTATGAACAACCTCTCAGAGCTACCTAAGTAGCTACAACTTTATGTTGCAGTTCTCATTCTTTAAATCCTGCTGGCCAACATACTTCCCTTCTTACAGAGAGACATCTGGCGTTTTTTTAATAGGAGTATCATGATTTAAATGTCTTTGTTAAAAAAAAAAACTCTAAGTGAATTATTAATTTTTATATGTATATATTCTGCATTTTTTTTTACAGCCAGGTTAGTTTACTTTGGCCCCTCAATAGTATTCATTAATCAAGCAAATTTGACTTTTAGAGCAAAAACCTTCACTAACATGCATGTGCACACACAGAGACCTGTGTGAAAACCACTGGCAGAAGTCCCAACAAGATGGTCTGGTTCACATTAAAGTTTACACAATATTTCTTTCTCTTTCCTAGGAAACAAAATATACCAGTAATAAAAGAAAAGCTTCACTGTGTAGGTTAGGAACTCCCTTTCCCTTCTCCATTTCCACTTTTGCAGCTCTGGACTGAAGACTGTATCTCTGGAGAAAACACTTAACACCACTATTAGGAAGCTGGATCAATTTTGAGTGGTTTGTCTATTTCCAAAAATGTCAAGACTTGTCTAGTTTTCAGCCCTCAGAAAATTCCAGCCATGATACTTACCAGGTACCAGACAGACACATAATAAGAGACTGTCTCTGTTCCAAATTTGAAGCCTAAACAGAGAAAGTAGTCAGTAGTATTTGAAGAAGTGGAAAAGGCTGTTCCGCTTAGCAGACAAGTGGGAGTTCAGGCAGTTCACTGGAAATCACAAGACAGTGGCAGAATTGAGACCTAAACCCGTATTTCTATCTCTTGCTTATACTCAGCCATAAAGCCATCCTTCAACTCCTCTCAAAGGGCAGTTATTCCATCTCCAGAGAAGACAACACAGCACCAAGTTGTACCACAGCAAACACATCACACAACCAAAAGCACACCTCACCCCAAATGCCAACAACTTGCGAAGGCCCATAGGCATTTCTCCTTCACAAACCAGTGTAAATGCAACTCTTTTTCTTTTAAAGAAATTTACAATGCTTTAAAAAATAATTTAAAAAAAAAAAAGGAAAAAAAGTAAAGTAACTTTCAGAGGTTTGCACAATCCACTAGCTAGTGCAAAGCTGAAAAGAAACCCCAGACACAGCAGCACGTGGCTACCTAGGAAAGGGGTAACCTGTGCAGTGTTGGTGGCTGCGCAGGCCAGCTAATGAAGAGCATTTATCCCTGCCATACATACAGCATTGTGTTTTGGGGACAACCACCTAGACTCGGAGTGCGGGGAAGAGAGAAACCACAGTTTAGCAAGTCAAAAAACCAACCCAAAGACAGGAAAGTCAGTAGGAAGAACAACTTGTTTTCCTGGGATTACAGACAACTTCTAAATTTTGATTAACATTGAAGCTTATTGCTCCCAATTCAAAACTTCATAAGCTAGCCTCATGCCATCATGAAAGTAATTTCAGTTCAAAGTCCCACAGCATTGCTTTAAAAAAATGTCAACACTATCAAACCCAAACATTAAGAAAACTATTCTAAAAGCAAGTTCCTGCAGCACTACTCAGCTGTCAGAGTAACAACACCTAGAGAAAGAAAGGAAAATGAGAGCAATTATTTGTGTGCTATCTCCATTCCCTTCAAAAAGGCACTTTACAAAGACACCTCCCACATACACACTCTCTAAACTGAAAAACTTGAAACTACACCAACTCTATATGCCCGTCCTACATGGCTGGTCCCATAAGCTATCGATGGTCAGGTCTCACCAGTGGCTGTGCAGAAAAACAGAATGCCAGTGAATGGTTGAGGCTGGTATTCCAAAACCACATCTCCTCCCAGTAAGCGCGAGCAGAACAGGATCCCTCTCACTCACTGAGGAGGTACCACCCACATACAATTGTGACCATAGCCCAGCCTGCACCAAGTACCTGTATACACCCTGTGTATCAGTGGTCAGAGCACTCTTTTGGAATGGTACCAGCTGTTAAAAAGCTTTACACTGAACCCCACTGGAAAGGTATTAATGTATATAAGCAAATGCTGCCATAAACACACATAATTTACACTCCAGGAACTCATCCTGACCCACGCCTTGCTGAACTCAGCTGAAATCTTCTACAAGCCATCCTCTAGAAACCTTTCTCTTACCTTGACCACTTCCACTCTGCCCACAGCAGGAGATCTGTCACATTTTCTTTCATTCTTCTGACAAGGGGATCTCTGGCAAAGAGCAACCTCAAAGCCGCAACGCAGCTATCGCATCCAACTAATATTTTTGAGGCTGTGCAAAAGCTGAGAGCAGATTTCAGAAAGCCCAGTGGGTCAGCATACCTGCTCACTGCTATCATGAGGGGAAAGGTCTCACTTCTCTGACTGCACACACATTTTACTTCATGGATGCCCCCACGAGAAAATCCCTCCATGAGGGATACAGCTCTCTGCCATTTTCCCAGTTAGCTGAACTGTCTTAGGGAACGCTCTGAAAAGTGCCTGGGGTACCAGACTACGCGTGACTGTGCTGCTGAAGGCAAGAGAGGACGGTGGGCACGACTATGTTCTCCCTTCAAGCACAAAGGGAGTGCCATATGATTGTGTGTGTGTATACGTACATACATACTTTCACACACATATGCGAATGTGTACATTTATCTGCAGGTGTCGGATGTTGAACAAACTCATGCAAGGATATATCCAGCAGAGTTCATCGAGCTCCAGAACAGACATATGCTTACAAGATGTGATAATAATTTTACAAATAAAAACAATAAAAATTCTCCTAAGACAATGAGTGGGTGCCTTGCCTATTGTACCTATTAAGTTGAGATGGAGAGGTTGCTACACGAAGAGTAGCAGGGAAAAAACTTGCCCATTTTAAACAACCCACAAGGTACTTATATTGCTTTGCCTTTCCCCCTTCTCCTTGGAAAGCCAGAAAGTGTATAGATGGGTAGACAAATTTAAGCATCCCTTTTGGGGCAAGCATAAGTAATAATTGTTCAATTAGTTTCCAAACATTTTCTGCCCACAGAAAAAATAAAAGCCTAAATCAATTCAAACCCAACTTTCCATTTACTGAAGCACACCAACCACTTACGGTAGTACTTAAATTTGTGCCTGTACTCTCAGCAACCTGCAGAGCCATACAATACACAAAACATTTTGTAAAACTCCTTAAAGTAGTTTATTGCTGTGCACAAGATTTAGTGTTTACTCAGGACAGTTAAATGGGCACACACCAGGCTTACACCAGTTTTAGGAATTGCTGTTTCAATTACTGCCAATTTAAAAAGTTACCGCACATGAGCTGAGTCACAGTAACTACTGTTGTGCTTCTACTTCACGATGAACTTAAGATATAACTCCTTAGTACACACACCTATGTTTGATTTAAACTCAAGTGTCAGACATTGCGATTAGCTGATGTATGCTAACACCACTCCGTGTCTGAGATGAGCTTTGGCCAGTGCAAGCCCTCTTCACACACAAACTAACTGGCTCAAATTCTTACACCCATTTCAACTAAAGTAGTTTAATCTCTGTTTGCCTGTGCATCTGATGCTTGAAAAGGGATAATTTCCAGAATAGACACTCAATTGCTTAGATAAGTGTCCAAGCTTACTTGAAAGCAACGCTAAGATCGGACTGCTTTTTGTGTCTAAAGTATTTAAGAATTTCTCCCATGTGATTAAAAAGATGTACTCAACCAAAAGAGACTTCTTTGATTCTCACTACTTACCATTTCTATCAAGTACTTCTAGTCACGGTGTTTGAAAGGTTAGAGACACACGCTTCTCATTTTAGGTTGTCGGTTTGTTTGTTCTTTTTTGACAGCATTGTGTATAACCCACTTCACTCATCCAACTCATGTAGGTCTCACATCGTTACAGGTGAGAAAACAAGTTTTTTAAATGACCAGAGAAGCACAGCTGAAAAGCCATAAGTACCAGCAGGATTTGGAGGCTTGTCTAATATACTTAATAGTACTTGCATTAATTTAAACTGGTTAAGTTTCCAGATGACAATGCTTCCTTAAACTACTGAGAGGAAAACAGGCCAACTCCAGTCACCATTTTAAAGGTAAACGGCAGTGCTGTTCTCCAAAAGCCATTATGTATGTGGGGATTTTTTTGGGAAAAAAAAAGCATATAACCACTAACCGATACTTCAGTGTTTTAATCCTATGTTATTCACAGCTTGTTTGTAACACTTTTAAAACAAGGGACTGTAAATCAGCAGTAGTAGAAATCAAGGCAAGCATTTCATATTCTTTTGATCTACCACGTCTTCTAATGTCTTTCTGACGAATCAAAGGATTATTACATATCTTCGCTACTGTAATTTCATAACTGTTATGTGGCTTCTAAGAGAAAGGCAGCTTCTCAGCACCACAACTATGCCCAGCACTTAACAGAAGAGAAAGATTCCTTCCTTGTCACACTCAAATTTTCCTCTTTTTACAGTAAATACCTATGTGGGTATGAAGAAAACCCATTTGATTTCTAAGAGAACAGGAGAAGCAAATTAGTGGAAGTGTCCCACAGTGCATTTACAGGGAACTTCCAGAGAAGAAGACTGGAGCAGTACAGAACTAAAAGAAAAAAGGTGGATTACAAACTGCAGTTTGGAGCGTGACGCAGAAAAGCAGAGGTTTGTTTGAGAGGGTTTGCTGGCACACGCAGTAACACTGGATACTTCTGGATGTGAGAGATGATAGAAATGCAGCACATTTCAGAGACTTCTTCCTAATATTTCATGGTTTTCATAGGGCTTTTTGTTTTGTTTCAGTTCTTTTTTCTTTGTTTGTTTGTTTTGAAAAAAAAAATAATCCTCCTCTAGTACTTAAATTTTATTACTTACCGAAGGATCTACTTGATCATTTGTTACTCCCCTCAGGACAATCTTCAGTGGATGTTTCATGAAAGGTGCCAAGCAGAGCAGACTTTCCAAATAGTAGCCAATACCACGACTGGGGCTGCAGTCATGTTCCAATGAGCCTCCGTACAGAAGACCAGGCTGATAATACAAGCTAGTACCTGGGAAGATGTGAGCAGAAGAAATCAATTCAGAGTGCCCTCAGCACACTGGCCATAAAGACACAGCATAAAGACACTTTGCAGCGATGTATACAGGCACACTGGAGACAGAACTTATGAAAGATGGTAACACTTCCAGCATGCTGTTCCTATGTCTGCAGCTAATAAATGGGCCAACACATGAGTGTCTGTCTGTCTTGCACATAATTTCTCCTTTCCACTCCTCCCCTAAAATCAAAGAGTCCCAAAATGCCAGTACAAGCTATTATCATCCTCCGCAGCAGATAAATCTTCTGCAGATGATCAGGTTGCTGCTGTCTTCGCATATCTGGTGGTAGTTTCTCTACTTTGCTAACAAACCATAACCCTTAAAATCCTCAGGGGGGGAAAAAAAAAAAACAAAACAAAACAAAAAAAAAAAAAAAAAAACCAACCCCAATGAGATTCTCATGTGGGATGCTTCTCGCTCAAACCAACCCCTTTTCTGAGCATCACTCAAGAAACAGTCCTGCTCAGAAGTTTGCGCCTTTGTAGAAGGCAAACATTGCCTTCTACAAAAACCTGTTTTGGTTCATAGAGATCTTCCCCCACTCCAAAATCCTACATACCAAACAAAATGCTGATTTTAATTCTTGAGCAACACAATTTGCTTAGCTCTCTGGTTGAGAGAGTTATGGGGAAGCACTCATCTTGCATGTGATCAATTACTACAAAACTTCTCAGGTTGGTTAGTTCTAGTCTTCTCAGTCAATGCCATATGAACACCTACCTCTGTCAAGCCAAAACTTTCATTTCACTGCACCAACTGATACAGCCTGGAAGACCAGAACAGAGGAAGAAGAGAGAAAATAGATCTCACCTGTTTGGTTTATTTCAATGCGAGAGCCATTGGTCACTTTGTCAATAAGGCGAATGAAGCTTGCTTCAAAATCTGAGGAGTAGAACAAAGATAGAATTTTAAAGTTCCTTAAATTTATTCCTAAAAAAAACATGAAACTTCAACATCATATTCATACATTTTCCCTTTCCTGTCTCTCACAAACAACAAGTCTACCCTCACTTGTCTTGCAATGGTATAATTCTACCACATGAGAAAAGACAATTCACTATAAAAACCAGAGACGTTCATTTGAGCCCCCATGCTTATGGGCATCTCATATTAATTGAAATGATCCCAGACAGAACTGCTGGACTAGCCACACTCCTCTCCCTGGCACACAGTGCGTGATACAAGTTGACACTTCTGACCACCGTGGCCTGAGAGACCAATCAAGCTCGAGATAAAACCTTTGACAATTTAGATTTTGCTTAGCATCAAGTAAAATATACAAATCCTAGCAAAGAGCATCCCATATATTTAAGCATGACAAGCTAATAACATCTTATTCTCTGTGAAAGTCCAAGTTTAAAAGGTGGCATTCAGATGTAAAGTGCTGCTGCACAGTTGCTCCACAGAAACAATGAGTTATCTGCAGACTTTCGTATTTCCCATTTCCAAAACTGTAATTGATACAATAAAGGCTAGAGGAACAAGTCTCCCCATGACCTCCTTTCTTCCTTACTGTGTATGTACAGCAGTTCACATGGAACTACTGTCCTAGTTTCTCTCGTTTGTGTGCACTCACACGCAGAGACACAAAAACGGACAAGCATATTTAACAAAAAGAAAACTACCCAAACAAAACAAACCCCCCAAAAGGCAGGGGGTATGGGGGCTGGGGGTGGAATATGCTAGTATTGTACAGTTTAGGTATGCCAAGCTGGTACAGACTCCATATCAAGAAAACTATGTGAACACACACAGAGTTCAAAACCCAGGTAGTTCTAAGGACTGACAGCAATTGTGTTGCAGTCGGTAGGCTGCAGAACTTCCTTAGCAAGGACACTGTGTTACTTCTTAAACAGTAATCGTATTTCTCTTTCTCTATAACCTTCTAGGATGCACAGAAACTTAAACCAAAGAGCTACCTGCAGAAATCACAGTTTGTTAATATCTGCATCATACAGTTGATGCCCCAGTCCCACAGTGCTGGTTCTGTTCTCTGTTACGATGATTTCTAAACTTAAAGTTTACATAAGAGCTCTGGGGCCTCTTCCAGGGCAAGAGTGCACCCTTGTGCATATGTGTTTATCTCCTGGTGAACAAATATGTAGAAAAGTTTTCATTGCAAAAGTTCCAATCACGAAAAGCAGAAAAAACTGCATGTTGAATCATCTACACAAATTGGGGTCTGTTGTTCTATTTTTCTGTTACAGTCACAGTTTACATTTAACCCACGCTTGAAAAAAGGCAATTCAAGCATCTTGTGGCAAAACCTACAAACTTTACAGACACCAAAGAGGTATTAATACATGCTCGGGGTGACAGTAAGTGTTAAGTCAAGCGCACAAGAGTTTTTTGACAGTTTCAGAGAGTTTATTATAAGAAATCACAAGCTGAAGCCTTCTCTGGGGGCAGAGCAGCATCTACACTGGTCCCAGCCCTGCTCCCACACCCTGCTCAAACTCCATGCCTTGCCCAAAAAATAACTGAATACCACAGTAGCACTTCCTCCTCCATCCCCGCCCCACTGTCCCCTCACTTTAGCTAAGCGAGGGGCTTCACTCTGGGGCGCCCAAGCACAAGCTCCCCGCCGGGGATGAAGCAGGTATCCCCTAAGCAAGGCTTCTCCCGGAGGAGTCGGCAGCTTGCAGAAACGAGGTATAAATCGGTTTCGCATCTTTCGCTTTTAACACTATTTGGGGGAAACCCAGATTGAAAAAGATAAGCATCAAAGGGCGATGTCTGAGCCGTCACTGCCATGGGCGGTAATGACAGCAGCCGGAGCCCACCCCCCGCCCCAGATCCGCCGCTTCTGGAGGGAAAAGCTGACTTTCCACC